>JARHVA010000263.1:2827500-3125000 GCA_037957365.1 Torreya grandis | reverse complement strand
ACTCCATTATGGTCTCCATATGCAACAATAACCATAAAATCATTTGTATTCAATCCACGGGCCTACAAACTTGAGTGTATAGAAATTACAAGGGTTGCTTAAAAACATTCTCATGCCATCTCTGTCCTATAGGTATATTGATTGAAACAAGTCATAGGTGGATTTAATATGGTTTTTAGGATCCCATAAATTATTTTTAAATCAATTAATAATAAATAATTCACATCATTTCAACAAAAAAGGTGTTGATAGGTCTAAAACCCTGCTTAAACCCTAAAGCCTGTAAATGCAATTTTTTTGATGTTTTGAGACTTGTTAAGGAATCAATAATAAATTTTGAGAATATGGGAAACATAAAAATATATTTGGGAAGTATTATATATTTTTAATGGTGTGAATATCAAAGTTAATGCTTCATTAAGTTTTTAAGACTCTCTAAGGAGCTAAAAACAAGTATGCAGTCATTCATTGATGCTTGGAAGATTTCAAGAAAAATGGGACAAGTCTAACTACATAAAAACATATATGAGGAAATTAATGAGACACTTAATATCAATTATTAACATAAATATTACTACAATCTCAAAATACTTCCCCAATAGACCTGCAACATGTTATATGGTTTCAAGACACTTATTTTCAGGTTTCACAAGTATGCATGAAGAGTTTCATGGAGTTTCAAGCATGATTAAAGGGAGAGAGTGAGTTTATAATAAGATTTTAAACATATTTAAAAGGTATTTTTCATGATTTTAACCTTATATAAAGTTACTATTAATCTCAAAAGCATATCTACATGTCTACTAATTGTACACAATCAAGAAAAGTATTAAAAATAGTCAAGAAAAGCTTATTTTCTACACGTTTTGAGGTTTACCAAGGTGATAAAATTAATTATAAAGATACTCATGGTTCATATATTTTTAAATTTTAATATCCCCAAAATAGGTATTGAAACTCAAGTTATCCTTTATTGAATGCTCTTGACCTATTTACAGGCCTGCTAGGGTTTTGAGTTCAAAAATCTTGATAAAACAAAAATGAACCCTATAAAATTGATGAAAATTGGTATTATGAGTATTATCATGTTATAAAAGTGTTACAAGTGGTTTTAAGGTTATATATAAATTTTAAGGAAAGTTATTTTAAAAACTCGGTCTCCACACCTAGTTTTAAGCCTAGAAAACCCACGTCTTATGTTTTCTTACATGATCAAGGTTCGTTGAAGGTATTTATACTTATGATAAGTTAAAAAACATTATATGTGTTTTATAAATACATTAATGTGATATAAATACATTTTTATTGATATTTGTAGTCAATAAGGCTTGTAGGCCTAATTATCTCACTCATGTAGGTTACAAGTTGATCTTTCTTTGAGAGCTCCATGGCCTTAAGCCATTAAATTAAGTTTGATTGAAATTATACATATTTTTAAAGAAATTAAATTAAAATTAAATAATCTTAAAAAACCATTTATGGGTTTTAAAGGTAAACTTATAAAGGTTGTAGTTCTATAAGACCATGAAATTGAAACATGAAGAGGTACAAGCAGAATTAGTAAGGATATAATGTTGCAAGTAAGGATTAAAAATTTCAAGATATTTAAGGTTGTAATGATATAAAATATTATAATTATTTAAATTTTAAATTATACACTAAAATTTCATGAGTTTCCTTACAAATGTCATCCAAACAAGCATGTTTGTAGGTCTAGAGAACCAAGAGTTCAAACATAAGAAAGTTACAAGTATTCAAACATTAAAGAGCATATCCATGGATGTTTAAGCTATTGAGAAAAATTTGAAGGTATTGAATATGATTTCCATGGTGTTAAATAATAAGGTGTGATATCTTGAATTCATCAAGCATATCTACAAGCCTACAAGACATATTTGAATATTATCAAGACTTATAACCTATTGTGAGGTCTACAAGTTGCAGAAATGGAAGTTCTATGACATTAATACCTATCTCATATACCTATAAAAAGTTTTAAATGGTTTTATGGGGATTATAAATGGCTAATTATAGGTTTTAAATGTGAAGGATAAGACAATATGAAGACCTCAAACATGAAAGTGCAGGTTTCTTAGTCTCTCCAAGAGACCTTCACATAAGCTCTAAGGATAATTTCAATCATGAAATTACTCCAAGACCTGGTAAGTAGTCCATCCATATAATGGTTTCAAAAATTTCAATGATCAAAAGGTGAAATCCTCAATACATCATCTTTCAATCATGAGAGGCACATTAAATAGGTCTCTTGACTAGCCTTTTAAGACTATAAATGGTGAGAGTGGTCATTAAGATCATGATGGAGGTATGAGCCATTAGAAAATTTATCTTAGAAACATGTAACTCTTCTTAGGGAGTGATGGTCATATAAATTCAAAACATAAATCCAAATAGGTGTAGGAGATCTTCTTCCAAGTCAAACATTATCTAAGGATTGTAGCTTTGAGGACAAGTCAACTTGAGTTAAATTCTCTTTAGCATGCATGTATGGGAGGTAGAGATGGGTGAATTAAAGATAAAAACAAGAGTTTTACAAGAATATGTCAGTTATGAAGGAACACATTCATCATGTTTAATCCTCTAAAAGGACATAAAAAATAAGAATAAGGTCTCTTCTCCCACTAATATGCTATATTTAATTTAATATCTTCATGGGAGAGGCCTAATACATTAGGGAGAGGTTAATGATCCTATTTTACATGTCTCATTACTTCCATAGTCTATATTAATGGAGTAAAATTAGCATTAATGAGGTCTTATAGTGCTCTCTTCCTCTTTTTCATCTAATTTTCTTATATATCTAACTAAAAATTACTTTTTAATGATCCCTCCTCTTAGGTATGATGAGACTCTACTCTTTTAGAGACTTGTTATGTTGGTTTAATGCCTTGGAATCAGTAAAATATTAAATTTTTCTTCTTCAAGTACTTGAATCTTATGTGTATTTCATGAATTTTTATCTATTCTTTTAGAAAGTTTTTTTATCTTGAATTGTTGTCCAACTTATCCTCACCTATATACAATAACACCATATTTTTTAGGTTGTATACTATGTATTATTATACTTATACAAGGATTATCCATTTAAACTCAACATTAGAGTATTTTTAAAGTAGATGATGACCCTCCTAATCATGTCTTAAGTCTCATACCTCTATACAAAACACTTATGTAAGAGAGGTTCAATTTGAATATTCCATGTAAGATTTTTAGTTACTTATAAGTTTTTATTGTGTTGTTCTAAGTGATTGGAAAATATATCTAGACTATTGGTGAATCACCTATTTTAGTTTTAGTTCAATACTTCTTCCCCTTTCCTGATAAAATCATAGTTATAGATTTAGATAGGTTTATTTAGCATAGTTTTAGGCCTACAACTGATTTTAAATCATGTACACCTATTTTAGATAGGATTTAGCCTTATCCAAAAGTTAATCCCAAGGATCTAAGGTCCCATACATTATTTCTGTTATATTAGTTGATTGAATGAACGAGTGTAAGATCCAAGTGATAATACTTAATGGCATGCCTGGTGGGATAGTTTGAAGGGATTTACTAAGATGTTGGTGCTTCTCTTGGTAATTTTTAACAATTTAACACATTTATAGATCATTTGGTGACTCCATTGAGCTTTCAAGTGATCCTAGTTCAAACTAGTATTAGATTTACATGCAAAAGTAACAAGGGCATATTTTATAGGTAATGACACTATTTTTTTGAGTTGCCATTGCATTTAAGTAGAAGGAATACGTTATTTTAGGTCTTATCTATTTTTTAACCCCTCTTTTACTACTATATCCCCTCAAAATAATGAAGGTTTACCTCATATTTTTCATATGGTTGAGCCTAAAAATTAGGACTTTTTTCCTTTCAATGGAATAAATCCCACTAAATCTTACCTAATATGATGATATACATGTTTCATCCCTTAATAACATTCTTCATTTCAATATAGAGAATTCAACCACACCTATAGAGCACATCAAAGATATTTCCAACATATGTTCAGTACACAATATTACTTAGGAGAATGTTTTATTAAGCTTTTAGCTTCCTCATTTAAGGATAAAGCTCTTCAATGGTATAAAATCTCACAACCTAATTATATCAATTCATGGGATGAATTAGGTAAAGGATTATGAAAATAATTTGGAGATAAAAGTGACCATTTATCCCTAATTGAATAACTAACCACTATTAAGAAGGCTCCACAATAATTCATGAGTGATTTTAATTTTAGGTTCCAAAGAAATTGGGATAAAATCACAAATCTATTTAAGCACACTCCTAATAATGGTTTCCTCTAATATAAATGAGCCTTAAATAGTGATATAGTTGTTATGATCCAATCTAAATGGGGTGCAAATCTTCTCGATGCATATGAGATTTCCATTGGGGATAAAACATGACTTATACAAGTTATAAATATTGCTCCAAGACCTCCCATGACATTATTTTTATAATTACCACCTCCTACACCACCTACACAACCTAAATTAACACCCATTCCTATGCCAATAATCCAACCAATTAGTCAAGAGACAACTCCTCCTAGCTCATCAAATGATTTATAAGTAGTGAAAAGTTTATTTTAAACCTTTATCATGTTGAAAGTAGCTTCTGAGGAGGGGGGGTGAATCAACTACTTAACAATAAATATTCAATTCCATTAATCATTTCATGAATCATTCATTTCCCATAAAATATCAATACATAAACAAATAGCTACACAAGCATATCATGAGAGAACATAAAAGATATGTGGGAAACTCTCTCAAGGGATAAAACCCATAAAACCATGAACATGGAATACATTCCTATAATTTCAATATCCAAAGTGTAGTGAAGTACCAACTTCACAAGGAGCTACAACCCCTACCTAGTTAAGCACCCATTCAACTAATCTTATGCAAGCTCTATGTTTCTATGCTAATTTTGCTTTCACATTCAAAAGATAGAAATGAGAAACTAAGAGATGGTCTAGGGTTAGAAGATACCTGGATATAGTCGTGCGCACCGAAATCAGACGTTGGAAGGTACTCCTCTTTGGCTATGGAGGAATGACATCTGCAAAGAAAAAGAGACAAAACACAAAAAAATGTTAGACAAAGAGACGGTGGGCTGTCAAGCAAATGCTTGATCCCTGAAGTACGAAGACTTCCTTAAGGGATATCAACCCACTAATAAAAAGCAAAATATTTGACTGAAGTAGAAATAATGAAAGATAGAATGAAAGTAAATAAAAGACAAAAAGCAGAATGCATACCTGATATGCAGCAAACTACTCTACACAGTCATCGGTGTCAGTCTCTGTGCCGGCGTTGGTCAGGGAAGGGAGCTGATGTCAGTTAAAGTGTCAACGTCGGTAGGGGTAATGACCGGCGTCGGTTGGGGCAACAGTTTTGGATAGGGTCTGGTCGGGTCTGGACAGGGTCTTAGGATTTGTAAAAAGGTTAGATGTTTTTGTCTGAGGGTTTGGGAAACTAGTTTAGGAGTCAGAGGGATTGTTTGGGGGTTTATGTGTAAGGGGTATGGGCAGAGTTACAGACTGTATATTCTACAGAGGGTGGATAGAGGTGATAAGGGTGGAAGTAAGGTTGGGGCTATAGTCTGAATCTAAATCTGGGTAATGGTAGCAATTAAAAACAATAACCAGAGATCAAAATAAAAACATAGAACAAACGCTTACATGTTATGCGCTGAAGATAAAAGTTAGAGACATGATTGATGTTGTTGCTGTGTCATAGAAGTTTGATGTAGCAGACCTCCAGTAAGATGACTGAAGTAGAATACCTATATCAGAGAGAGAATGTGAGAGATTGATTGTAGATTAGTTAGATGCGAGAATTGGTTGATCATTCGAATGAAGAGGTTTGATGATTGATACGAAGGAAGGTCTGATAACCGATCGAGAAATGGATTGGAAACTGAATGGATAATAGATAACAGATAATAGTTCCTATGTTCAGGTTGAGAATGCAGTGTTAAAGATAACTGAAGTCAGCAAGACTGCCAATGTCAGCCAATAAGTGACTGACATCGGCGACGTCAGCCGGGTTATGACCGTCGTCGGTAGATGTAGAATGGGGATAAAGGCTAACTTTAGCTCTCTACTCATTTTTACATGCTGCCAGGGTCAAGGCTTGTGCGAAAATGGTCGACAGGGTTAAATAGGCGTGGAAAACTAAAATGGGGGTTAAAGGGAGGACACCAAGGGTTAGACACAATTACGGTGTCTACATTTGCCCCTTTTTGTCTTGGTTGTTTTGGACAAAATGCAAGACAAAAATAGGAGTTGGTTGCCCCAGGTGTGGGATAAGGTCGATTTCATCTTGTTGGTTGTTCGAATGAACTGCAAGATAAAAATAGGAGGTGGATTGCCCCAGGTGTATGAGGTATTCCCCCTCAAAGCAGGAGTCAAGAGAAGAGAACCTAGAATCGGGTGATGATTTGACAAAGATTAGATGAAAAAGGGATGAAGATAGAGTGAGAATGCTGCAAAAGTTGTGATTGCACATACACCACTTCACGAGGATGATCAGGTCAAATTGTCACAGGTCGAGGGTCGAGGAGTGTCAAAATTGAAATAACTGGGCCCCAGCATTTAGTCGTTTGCTAATTGGGTTATTCAATCTAAGCTAAAGCTCCAATGGTCATTGTGTTCTAGGTATCCTAGGCTCAGGAAGTGCTCCCAAAAACATGAAAATGTCACAAGTAGTGGGATCAACCGACTTGCGACCTATACTTGTGAAGGTCAAAAGTGTGCGCACAATTTTGCTAACCAATCATGAGGTAGCATACATGCAAAAACAACCAAGGCAAAATCACTTTGGAAGTAGTCGTGGTTAGAGGAGATGGTCATGATCTCCAAGGTCTAGTGGTTGATGGATGGAGGCAAAAGTGATCTCAAGTGTGCCCCAGGGGGCCAAAATGACTTGTATTAGAGGGCTAACTGATTGAGGGCATGATTTTGGGGCAACATGAGGAAAAAAGGGGGAAAGGAGGTTTGTCCATCAGAGAGATGAACAAACGAAGGTGGTCAAGCTAACCCTAGAAGATATCATATCATCTGAGTGTTGCCTACATAGCCCTTGTGTGAAGGGCCTTAGACCAATGTAGTTTGAAACTAGGAGTCTGAGTGGTAGACAGGTGGTGAAAGTGGTCGATAGACTGGTCTTGGTCAAGGTCGAAATGATGAGGAGAAAAAAGATGTTACAGCCTTTGCTAAATGGTGTATTCTATAACATTGGTGATGTGGTCTTTCATCCCTAGCAATTTTCCATAGTTATGATGGACGTATGCTAAAAATGAATTGAGGTCTATTTATGCTTCAGCAAGTATTGGTTTATGCTTAACATAAACTGCGTCTAGTCGATAGTTTCCATGTGTATTGGTGTCCATAGAAACTAGTGTGAATAGGTTATGATGATGTGACAGGTCTGAAAATATTGGGTTGGCTTGGTTGGGTTTGACAAGTGATGAAGTTGAATGTGACCAAAGTGTAGAAAAAGTGAAAGGCATATTGTTCTTTCATTGACAAGGACCAAAAATGACAACATAGATAGGGGTTATTAGAACCAAGAGCCCCATTCATGCATGACATCGTTGACCATATGTTGTGTTAGAGTGGTAATCGAATCACTTTAACATTAAAGTGAGCTCGAAGTCCCTTGAGCCAGTGATAGGAGGAGGATAGGCTAACCCGTTTTAGAGCATAGATAACTTTGCCCCTTTTATAGGAGACCCTGAGACAACTACAAGCCAAGTCCATGATTTTTTATTTTTATTTTTATTTTGGTGCAGACTGATCAATGTAGGAAGTCTACATAGAGATGTCATTTTCTTGGTGGTCATTTGCAAAGCTGATCAATGCAGGAAGCTGCTAAGAAAGATTTTTGTTGGTAGCAAGAGTTAATCATAGCCATCCTTCGAGGGAGTGGTCTATATTTTGCTTTATATATAAGGGCTTTGAATAGCCATCCTTCGAGGGAGCAGTCTATTAGTTACAGCAATGATAGTACAGCTGTCCTTCGAGGGAGTAGTCTACCTTTTGATGCGATTTGGTGACCTTGGATATTTTTGACATCTTGATTTGTTTTGACAGAAATGTGAGTCATGGACCAGACTATAGAAGGTCAAGGGTTCCCTTTTATTAGGACAAAGCATCCATACTTTATAAAAGGGGTATATAGGATTCATTAAGGGGAGTAGGATTGAAAGGAATGAGGACTAAGAGGATGGGGATTACTCAAGGGACGAGCTAAAGATAAATGTCAAGTGGACGAGTACTCGACTAACAGTAGAATGGTCATAGATGCAACACATTAAGAGGCTCAGGTTATGGTCATCCATTAAGAGAAGACAAACGATAGGTCCTTGATCCATACTTATGGATGATAATGAAGGTTAGAGCCAATTAGGGGCAAACTTGCCTTGTTTACTTTGCTCCATATTGGTCACGTGCTGATTCTCTTTGAGGATGAAGTCTCTGATATTGAAATCTCGTTCTTGCATATTTTTGTCATAGGCTCGCTTGATGTGATGTTGATAGACATGGAGATGGTTGAGGGTAGCAAGACGGCACTCATCAAGTAACTCAAGTTGAGCTAAGCGATCTTGAAGAAAGTCATCATTAGAAAGAATGTCATGCAGAGAGATGTAGAGAGACGGGATCTGTACTTTGAGAGGTAGGACAGCCTCTATTCCGTACACGAGAGAGAAAGGGGTAACACCTATGGAGGTTCAAATGCTAGTGCGGTAGGCCCACAAAGTGAAGGGAATGTGAATATGCCAATCCCTTCTAGTGTCGCTGACCACCTTCATGAGAATTTTAGTCAAGATTTTGTCAGAAGCCTTAGCCTGCCCATTTGCTTGTGGGTAGTAAGGTGAAGAGAAACTGAGCTTGATGCCAAATGAGTCACAGAGTTTTTGGACAGTCTTGTTTTTGAAGGACTTGCCATTGTCAGTGATGATTTTATGAGGGACACCGAAGCGGCAGATGATGTGGCTGCTGATGACGTCGACAATCTTGTCAGCTTTTGTGGAGATGAGAGGAATGGCTTCCACCCACTTGGTGAAATACTCAGTGGCAGTGATGATGGATTGATGACAAAGAGACGAATGAGGGTTAATCTCACCGATGAGATCTATGCCCCACTGAGAAAAAGGCTAGAAATCTTGAGCGACTTATAAGGCATGACTAGGAAGATGAAGCAAGTTAGAGTGCTACTGACACTTGATGCAATGCCGAACATAGTCGCTACAGTCTTGATGAAGGGTGGGACAATAATAGCCCAAACGAAGGATGCACTTGGCAACTGAATTCCCACTGAAATGTCTGCCACAAATCCTATCGTGGACTTGTTTAATGGCCTGAGATGCTTCAGTGGAGGTGAGACAGTGAAGAAGGAGGCCGTTGAAGCCTCACTTATAGATAAGACCCCCTAGCATGGTATAGCGAGTGGTACACTTGATAAAAGCTCACCGTGCATTGTTAGAGAGGTTAGGAGGAATGACAAAAAAAGATAAGTAGTCCACAAGTTGCTTATACCAAACATCTCGTGGGCTAGAGTCTATAGTGTTGACATGATTAATCTTAGGAGAGATATAGGAAGGCAATGACACACGATGCACCCTGACAAAAAGTCTAGATGCAGATGAGGAAGATGGGATATGTGAAGCGAGAGAAGCCATGGTGTCATCAAACTTATTCATGGATCGAGGAACAGTCTGCAAGAGGTAATGGTCTAAAGATGCAAGGAGAATGTTAGCACAGTTTTTGTACCTTTGCAAAATTTCATTTTTATAGAGGTATGAACTGTTGACCTGATTGATGACAAGCTGCGAGTTGCCGAAGATGTTGATGGACTTGATGCTGAGAGAGAGGGCGGTCTGAAGTCCCAAAATTAAGGCCTCGTATTCAGCCATATTATTGGTACAATTAAAGTTGAGCTTGAAAGACAAAGGCATGGGCTCACCATTGAGTGGGATGAGAATGACTCCTGCACCCCCACCAAGTTGAAATTTGGAGCCATCAAAGAACATGGTCATTTGGTAGACAGTGTCATCGATGGAAAGCGTAGCAATAGACTCATCAGGAAACTCGCACTGCAAAGGTTGATTGTTGGGAAGAGGGGCATCTGCCAGTTGATCAGCAATGGTTTGCCCCTTGATAGATTTTTGCTAGATGAATTCGAGGTCAAACTCAGCAAGCAGCATGAGCCACCGAGCCATACGTTGATGTTGATATGGCTTGGAGTGCATAAACATAAGAGGGTCAGTGTGAGTGATGACAAAATTTTTGTGGTTAAGAAGATAGTGGTGGAGCTTGGTAGCGGCAAAGACTAATGCCAAACAGAGTTTCTTGGTATGAGTATACCGAGTTTCATAGTTGACCAATGTTTGGCTAATATAGTAGATCGCTTGCTCACAGTGATGCTCATCTCGGTGCATGATCATGGCACTTTACGAATGGTTGGTGATAGAGATATAAAGGTAGAAGGGTTGATCATCTTTAGGTGGAATGAGGACTGGTGGAGAGACCAGATAGTGTTTAAGGGCTTCAAAAGCCTCTTGACAGTCCTTATCCCATGTAAAAGAGATGTCCTTAAGGAGATGATGAAAAAGTTGGCAACGGTCAGAAAGCTGCGAGATGAAACGGTAAATGGATTGGAGCTTCCCTTATAAACTGCAAAGCTACTTGAGATTAATCGGGGGCGGCATCTCAAGGATAGCACAGATCTTGGTGGAATCTATCTCGATGCCATGGAAAGAAATGATAAAGCTGAGAAGCTTGCCGGAGAGGAAACCAAAGACACATTTCTTGGGGTTAAGGCAGACATTATATTGAAGAAGGCAAGAGAAGATGATTTTGAGAATGGTCAAATGGTCATAGTGAAGCTTGGACTTGCCGAGAAGGTCATCCACATAGTCCTCCATGATTTTATGGAGGAGATCATGGAAAATGTAGGTCATGGCATGCTGATATGTGGCACCTGTGTTCTTCAAGCCGAAAGGCATGACTCGATAGAAGAAAGTCCCCCATGGGGTAATGAAAGTGGTCTTGTGTTGATCTTCCAGGGCAATTAAGATTTGATTGTATCCTGAAAACTCGTCCATGAGAGATAGCATCTCATGGCCAGCCGTGAGATCAACAAGTTGGTCAATGTTAGGAAGAGGAAACTCGTCTTTGGGATAGGCTAGGTTAAGGTCACGATAGTCTGTGCAGATCTGGATCCCCCCAGTCACCTTGGTGACTGGGACGATGTTAGAGACCCACTGCAGATAATCGATGGGCTGGATGAAGGAGACAGAAAGGAGGCGCTGAAGCTCCTCTTTGACAAGGAGGGTAATGCGAGGATGCATCTTTCAAAGATTTTGCCTAACAGGCTTAGCCTTTGGTTTGGTGACAATGTTATGGGTAGCGATGGTGGGGTCGATGCCAGGCATGTCACGGTAGGTCCAGGCAAAGGCCTTGCTATGGTCTGAGAGGAACTGGGTATAGTCAAGCTGCTCTTGAGCGTCTAAAGATTGTCCAATCTTTAAGATGTGAGGAACATCAGAAGAAGGGAGGTTGATGTCAATGGTTGATTCATTTAACATAACCTAGGTCTCAGAAGGGAGAGAGCGCTGGATGAAAGAGTCATCAGTGCCCATGTAGGAAAGAATGGTGTCGTCATCAATGCAGTGGATAGTGTGAATGGTTGCCGACTCATCTTCTACCATGCTAGGAAAAATGAGAGGGAGAGACTTGGACACCCCATTGATTTGATAAGTCAAGGGTTCCAGGCAGATGGTGTTTATGGAAAAAAAACTAGGAGGGATGGAAACCATTGACTCCGTAGGTGAAGGAGGAGGAATGGGTGAGCCTGGAGGAGATTCGTCAATGGTTGCTTTAGGACAAAGGTCTATAGGGGTCTGAGTGGGGTCGTGATATCCCAAGCCATACCATTTCTTGGCATCATCATCGTTGAGCAGTTTGATGGGCTGATGGGAGCCCTGCTCATAGCGTCCGAAGCCAAAACCCTTCTATGCACACCTGTAAAGGTAAATGTGTGCAAAGGTGGGGTTGCCAAGAAACAAGAAGTCTGATGTGAAATGTTGAGGTGAAGAAAGAGGATTACAATCAGTAGGAGCTTGATCAAGCCCCCCATAGACAAGGTTGGTTCAGAGGTGAGGAGGACTATAAGGCATGATCATCCCAATCTGATGGTCATAACTAGGGCTGTGATGAAGGCATCCATACTCTTGTGGAGTTTGGAACATGTCTAAGGCCAGCAAGTGATATTCCCCCAATGAAAGTCTTTGGAAGATGTCTTCCATGGGATCTGTGGTCGTCGCTTGAAGGGGAGGTGTGAGGGTGACCGCCGGTTGCGAACTGGTTGAAGCTTTCATAGATGGGGGCAGTGCTGGGGTTGATGGCTTGATAGGAATGAGAACATCATTTGGACGGTAGGTGGTGTTACAAGTTTTGAAGGGTGAAGGGTCAGTGGGAATGGTATGGACTTGCCCATCGTGCTCAAATTTCACACAATGGTGTAGGGTGGAGGGGACACAGGCCATGGCATGGATCTAGGGTCGGCCTAGCAAGATGTTGTATTAAAACTCTCTTTCAATGATATAAAAGAGCTCTGGGACTATGCGTGGACCAACGCGAATGTGAAGGATGACTGTGCCAATGGTCGTGGCAGTGGTGTCATTAAAGGAATGCAAGATTGCATCAATTTTGGAGATGTAATTCTTAAGAAGAGCCAACTGTTCAAAGGCATGGGTAGAGATAATGTTGATGCTGGCACCTGTATCGATCATAACGCATTTAATGCGTGTTCGATCAACATAGGCAGTGATGAAGAGGGCGGTGTCCTGATCTTTCGTGTTGGATGTGGGAATCTCAGAATTGCTGAATGTGATGGAGGCAATAGGGGCTAAAGAGTAGACAAGGGCAGCAAGTGGCTGGGGGTCTTCAGGTTGAACCTCCACTACCTACAGGGCTCTGATGAGGGCTTGACAATGCTGGGGTGAGGTTTAGATGAGGTCATAAAGGGACATCTTCATAGGCATCTGGTGAAGTTGTTTCAATATAGAGTCATGAATTGCCCCTGAAGAGGAAGAAGAAGAGGGTTGAGGTGCGCCAAGGATAGAAATCTTAGGCTTGGGTGGTTGAGGTGGTTGGACGAAAGGGTAGGTCCAAGGAATGGCAGATTTTTCCTTCACCTTGTCCTTTTGTGACCTGGTGGTTATGTGAATGGCATTGATTTCAAAGATAGGGGGTGAAGGAGATGAAGGGGTCATGGTCTGCTGATGAGATGTTGGTAGGTCTGAAGAGGTCGAAGGGTTATGAGAAGGAGTCAGGGGTCGATCGAGAGTGTCCTCAAATAAAAGAGTGTCTTTCTCTAGATAGTGGCGAATGATGGTCTTGAGGGCACAGCAAGTCTCGGTATCGTCTCCTGGCGTACGATGATATAAGCAAATCTTCGTGTCATCGAACCAGGAGGGCTTAGACCCGAGAGGTTGGAAAGGCTTGATGGTCGAAAGGGTTATGTTGGAAGTCTACAAAATTTGATGCAAGATCAAAGAGTATGAGCCCACTAAAGGGTCTGTGCTCGTCGATGTGTGCGATACTGGTGAATTTTGCTTGGGTAGAGTTGGAGGAGGCTTCCGTACCACCTTTTGGATTGATGGTGCGGTGACAGGTGGAGATAGTACTTTCTTTGTGAGAGGTACCACCTTTTTTGGAGAGGGTAGGCTAGCGGTAGGCAAAGGAAGCAAAGGGGGCAACTGGTTTTGATTAAAAGTCAGAGTGAGAAGGACTTTGGTCAGGGTTGAAGGATGGGGGCCCAAAATGGAGGGCAATGATGACGGAGGATGAGGCATTCACCTCTGTGGTTTAGCAGTCTTCTGTGACTTGGGTTGAAGACTACTATTGGTCAAGGTCTGGTCTAGGTCCACGTTCACTTGCGGATGAGTGAGGTTGGAGACAGGGCAAATGCCAAGTGACTTGATATGTTTAGATGGGGTAGATGCGGGTTTTGGTTTTGATGGGGTCGGTTGAGGCTTAGAAATGGGAGTCTGGTTTTTGTTAAAGGTCTTGGGAGATTTCACCATGGGAGGATTAGCTACATGAGATGAGAGGGAATGGGCATGTTGAAGAGCTGTTAGACGCACCCACAATCCCTGATGCTCCACTTTCCTAAAAGGGAGAAGTTTGAGTTTCTCCACTAGTCGAGAAAATAGCTGAGAAGATGTGGGATGAGGTTTGGGTTCTTGAGAAGATGTGGATGGTTGTGGGGTTGAAGATGAGACTGGTGTAGCAGTCTCAGACCTAAGGCATGATGGAGTCATGACAGGTTCGTCTATGGTTGGAGACGAAGGAGAGGTAGGTTCTTCTCTGGGTGGAGAAGAAATTAGAGAATGAGGCTCCTCAAGTAGGTAAAGAGCAGGGATGATTATGCCCTCCACTTTCAGTCAAGGAGTAGGAAGGGTTAGGTCCTCCATGGGCAGCAGGAAGGAGGATGGTGAAACTGGCGGTGTTGGTAAGGTCGAGGCATCCTCCAAGATGAGAGAGGTTGATGGAGAACTAACCAGAGAAAGAGGTTCATCCACATGTGATGGACTGATGGATGGACTCACCTCTTGAGGTTGGTTGGAAATGAAGAGTGAGACCATATTAATTGTTTGTATATTGTGTTCGTGAATGTTGTCATTCAAGGTCTGGATATTGTTCTGAGTTGGTGGATAATTGGGGAGTGGTTACTTGAAGATGTCGATGCCCTGATTAGGTGGCGCATTGGGATTGTCAAGGATGAGGTCACCCTTTTCCAGCATGTCTTGGATGATGTTTTTAAGGGTTTTATAGTTGCCCGTGTCATGTCCTTTAACATGATGGTAGTTACAGAAGTCATTTTCCCTATACCACGCAGGGATGGCACATGAGGGATCAAATTGTGGAGGTGGTCGGATCTGGGGGAGATTGAGGACTCCTTGTTTGATGAGTTTTTCTAGCACAGACGCGTATGATTCTCTAAGTGGAGTATACTATCGCTGTATGTATCTCTGCTAAAATTAGTGGGTGGCACTCTGAGATGTGGATGGCTCAGGCTGATTAGTTGAAGGCGAAGAGGAGGAAGATCTAATGACCACAGCACTTTCTAAAACTTTAGATTTAGGATTGGATGAGGAAGGCTTAGAAGAGGGGTCATTGGTCTTGGATTTGGGATTCTTGCTCTGCAACATGACTTTATTCTCCTTGACGACACGTAACTCAAGTTTACGGGCCATCGTGAAGGCTTCATCAAAAGTGCAGAAGGTTTGAACCCTCAAGGTGGAAGAAATATGTCTGGCACAGGTTTGGGAGAAAATTTCAATAAGCTTAGGTTGGGGTAAAGAAAAGGAGAGTTGATTGATAAGTCCCCTCCATCAAGCAACGAAATCAACAATGGATTCATCCTCGAATTGGTGAATAGAATAGAGGTCTGTGATTGAGACATTCTTGGTGATGTTGATAGAGAAATGATCAAGGAAGAGCTGGGCCAGTTGAGTCAACGTGAAGAGGGAATGGCTGGTAAGGAAGCTGTACCAGTCAAGCATAGCACCTGAGAGAGACATAGGAAACATGCGTAAAAGCAATGCATTATCGTGGGCGATAAGGTAACAGGCATGTCTAAATGCCCGTAAGTGCTATTGTGGGTCTTCCTTGCTTTGAAAACAAGAAAACTTAGGAAGTTCCCACTGGCTGGGATATGGTCGGATCAGGACGGAAGGATGGATGAGATTGTTGCAAATTTGTTCATATGAGAGAGTATTGTGTGAGCCAGAAACGAAGGTCTCTAGGTTGGACATCTTGTCCATCAACATTTTGATGATATCTACTGACGGATTGGTGGGTGGAGCACCCCCTAGATTGTAAGGCACTTGAAAGAGGCTAGAAGAGGCATACGACGTAGTTGGTTGTACCAGTAAGGGTGCAATGTATGGATGACTAGTCGTAGGGATAGAAGAGAAGACTAAGGATGGTTGGGTAGAAGGCATGGCTAGGCTCGATGTTGCCATGGGGGGTTGGTTAGTGGTAACATGGGCCAATGGATAGGTAGCCACCCTGGTGTTGATAGGGGCCAGGGTAGGTGGAATAGAGACGACCAGATTCTAAAAGGGGGTAGAAAGTGGTTGAGTGGGCTGCGGTTGATAGGGGGCTGAAACCCCAATGGAAGTGGGCCCAAAGATGGAAGGAGAGGCCACACTTGGATGGTTGGTCAAAGGCTGGTCATTGGTTGAGGCAATAGCCTGGGTGTCAAAAGGTTGAACTATGGACGCTGTTAATACAACCACAATTTTGAGAAGAGAGGTCGGCATTCTGTAGATTGGATTGCCCAAGGAGTATCGCATTCAGCTATTCATGAGATAGTGCTGCAAGGCTTTGACTTTGAGGTCTGAGAATCATGCAAAATCTTGGTCCCCTTCTGGGACAATAGGCGTCTGGGTCAGGGATGGTCTAGTAGGAGTTCTTTCAGTCTCTGAGTGGAACTCCATTATAGGACTGGTTATAGACAGGGTAGACAGAAGCGGGTGATGCCTCACATGATCGACTAGAGCCTTGGCTTGACTATGAGTCAGAACCATTCAAGGCAAGAAAGAATGTCCTCACAAGCTCAAACAAGCAAATAAGAACAGAAAAGATGAAGAACACAAGTAGATCCTAAAACCCTAGGAGTAAATTATTAGGATTATAGTGGCTTATGCCTTAGAATGTGTGTAGAGGAAGATTGGCTTTTGAGTCGGGTCCTAGAAGTAGTCTATGGATGGTTTTGGGTTAGTTATGGTGCTCAAGAAGTCTATGTTAGGTTTTGTACAAGGCCTGGTGCTAAGGAGCAATCTCCCCTCACTTCACAAGTCCAGTGATAAGCTGGACCGACTTAGCCAAAATATACTTCCCCTAGAGATTAGACTCTACCAGAGAACAGAGTGGGCTTTCCGCTTGGTGATGAAATCCAAGTAGGATCATCGGGACAAGTAAGGTATCCGCTAGGGGATGAAATCCCAGTCAGGCCTTGTCTCAGGTAAGTTAAGATGTTTGTTTTGTGCAAGTGGTTTAGTCGTGTAACATCAAGTGGACTAGATTAATTCAATATGTGTTTATTAATTACTAAGTGTGGTCTAAGAAATGCAAGCAAACAGAAATGAAAGTGCAACGTGTTTTAAGCCCAAGTCAAAATGTTTGTTCTTATGAAGACGAATGGAGAAAGAGTCGAAGAATATGAGTTTTGACTAGTCTAGAAGTGCAAGAAAGAAAAGAAAAGTTCTTTTTATTCCTGCTTATGATGTTGTTTAGAAGAGATGAAAGAGGCAAAAAGGAAGGAACCTAATGCACCTATATGAACGAAAGAAAGAATGAACCCAAGGAAGGCCCTAGGGTCCCACCGGGCATGCCAAAATGTTTCTACGCTAATTTCGCTTTCACATTCAAAAGATATAAATGAGAAACTAAGAGATGGTCTAGGGTTAAAAGATACCCGGATATAGTCATGCAAACCGAAATCAGATGTTGGAAGGTACTCCTCTTTGGCTGTGGAGGAATGACACCTGTGAAGAAAAAGAGACAAAACACAAAAAAATGTTAGACGAAGAGACAGTGGGCTATCAAGCAAATGCTTGATCCATGAAGTACGAAGACTTCCTTAAGGGATATCAACCCACTAATAAAAATCAGAATATTTGACTGAAGTAGAAATAATGAAAGACATAATGAAAGCAAATAAAAGACAAAAAGCAAAATGCGTACCTGATATGCAGTAAACTACTTTGCACAGTCGCCGGTGTCGGTCTCTGTGCCAGCGTCGGTCAGGGAAGGGAGCTGACGTCAGTTAAAGTGTCGACGTTGGTAGGGGTAATGACCGGCATCGGTCGGGGCAATAGTTTTGGATAGGGTCTAGTCGGGTCTGGACAGGGTCTTAGGATTTGCAAAAAGGTCGGATGTTTTTGTCTGAGGGTTTGGGAAGCTGGTATAGGAGTCAGAGGGATTGTTTGGGGGTTTATGTGCAAGGGGTATGGGCAGAGTTATAGACTATATATTATGCAGAGGGTGGATAGAGGTGATATGGGTGGAAGTAAGGTCGGGGCTATAGTCTGAATCTAAATTTGGGTAATGGTAGTAATTAAAAACAATAACTAGAGATCAGAATAAAAACACAGAACAAACGCTTACCTGTTACGTGCTAAAGATAAAAGTCAGAGACATGATTGATGTTGTCACTGTGTCGTAGAAGTTTGATGTAGTAGACCTCCAGTAAGATGACTGAAGTAGAATACTTGTATCGAAGAGATAATGCGAGAGATTGATTACATATTGGTTGGATGCAAGAATTGGTTGATCATTCGAATGAAGAGGTTTGCTTATTGATACGAAGGAAGGTCTGATAACTAATCGAGAAATAGATTGGCAACCGAATAGATAATGGATAATGGATAACGGTTCCTGCATTTGGGTCGAGAACGCAGTGTTAAAGATAACTGACGTCAGCAGGACTATCAACGTCGGCCGATAAGTGACCGATGTCGGCGATGTCGACTAGGTTATGACCATCGTCGACAGATGCAGAATGGGGACAAAGGCTAACATTAGCTCTCTGCTCATTTTTACATGCTGCCAAGGTCAAGGCTTGTGGGAAAATGGTTGACAGGGGTTAAATAGGCATGGAAAACTAAAATGGGGGTTAAGGGGAGGATGACAAGGGTTAGACACAATTACGGTGTCTACACTCTATCTTACAAGGATGCTTCAAACCTCTAGATATATTAACACCATCTAAGTCACCTCTGATCTATAATCACCATAAAACACATGTTTCTAAATCAACTATAGATGAAAATATTATTTTTCACTCTTCACCCTTGAATCTCACTGAAACAAACTCTCAAGCCTTTTCACTCAAATAACCCTCTCTTTGGCAGAACTAGGCCAAGTGTGTTGAACACAACTATCTACTGAGAGGGGGGTGAATCAATAGATTAGATAAAACTAGTTAATTTAAACTTCTTAGAGGAGATATCAATTCATATTCATATTAAATAATAGATGTAGAGATCACACACACACACACACACACACACACACACACACACACACACACACACACACATTACACCATATTTATATGTGGAAAACCCAAAGGGAAAAACCATACTACTAGAATCTACTATTCTAATTGAATCTCATAGTTAAATCACCTCACTACCATAACCATACTGGTTACATTCAAGGAAACTTATCCTTAGCAAACACCAATCCCTTAACTGAGCACCAACTTAGTTTTTTTAAAGGAACCAACCAATTAGAACTATGGAGCTACAACTCCAATATACAAGACAGATTCATGAAAGAATCTAGTTTTATTTCTCTGTTATAAGTCTAGTCTGTAACTACTTAATCTCTGCACATTCTTTGTATGATATTTCTTCCTCTCTACTCAATCTCTGCACATTATCTAGGTGCATTTTCTTCTTCTCTTCCTCACTCTCTATCTAAATAACATTCACTTTGTTTCTACATTCATCTCAAGTTGACACACTTTGAGTTTGCTATGATAGCACCTTTTTTAGTTGTGATAACTACAACAACAAAAGTACTTTACAATGTTTAAGATATCATATATGTATAGACAATGAGTTTAGGGTTCCACATATTCAATTATGTTCACACTTCAACACCCCTTTTCTAGTTCTCATTTAATGTAACTTTGACATATACACTTTCCCATGTCTCCATTCATGTAACACACTGCAATGGTTAGGTTTCTTTACTATGTTTGACAACTTCTAGATTCAAGTCATTACTAAACCATTTCATTAATTAATGATTGATCAGTTGGATCGATCAATCTCAAGCTCCATGTAGACCTTTCAAGCTAACTATTTTTTTGGTCATGTCTTTAAATGAGGATTATTAATCTTCTCTTTGGCACCAATCATTGTCTATCTTAAACTGTTAGATGTATGCACTATTTATACTTTTGAAATAGAATCATTAATCTCTCTTGCATTAGCCATCAAGCTCTTTCTGGCATCTTTATATCTCCTATATGATTGGTTCACTTTCACTCCTTTTGATTGTTTTAGACATGCTCAATCTTTATCTTTGTCTATATGCCTTTTAGGAGTTTTTCATGGAACCCTTTCATCTTTTTCAAACTGGCCTTGTGTCCTTTGCAATTGTCCTTTGACACTTTCAAGTGACCTTTCTCTTCAATTGAACTACCCTTCAAGATTTTGTAAACTATCTTTCATAACTTTATAAATATCTTTTAGCACTTTCAAGTGACCTTTCTCTTCAATTGAGCCACCCTTCCAGATTTTGTAAACTATCTTTTAAAACTTTGTAAATGTCCTTTAGAAACTCTATAAATGTCATTTATTCATTTCAACTATCCTTCTAATAAATTGTTGTAGGATTTTTATCAAGGGTTCTTCATGACAATTTCTATGGGATTTTTGTCTAAGTGCCCTTTAGGACAATGTTTGTGGTATTTTTGTCAAGGTTCCCTTTGGGATAATTTTTGTGGGATTTTTGCCAACATGCCTTTCAAGACAATTTTCTTGATAAAATGTCTAATTTCTCTTTGGGACAATTTCCCTGATAAAATGTCTAAGTGCCCTTCATTTCTTCACTCATATATTTCATAATCTCTATGTAGGACACATACCCTTTAGGTTTTTTGAAATGATCCCTTACGAAGTTTTGAATGGTCCACTTACCCTTTGGCATTTTGAAAAGATCCCTTCAAAACATTTGAATAGTCCACTTACCCTTTAGACTTTATGAAAATATCCCTTCGAAACTTTTGAATGGTCTATTTGCCCTTCAAGCTTTATGAAAATATCCCTTTAGAAATTTTAAACTTTTTCAAAGTGCCTTTTAGAATTTTTGTTTGAGACAATTTTTTTGAAATAATTCTCCAAGACACTTTCTCTAAAAGAATTCCCTTATTTACTATGGGCTTTTTATCTAAGATAATTGTCTTTAACAATATTTTTGAAAGAATTCCCTCAAAAAATACAAAGGTGCAAAATTAAGTAAGTATGGAAACAACCTTATGCATTTGAAAAATTTGCTCTATGCATCCATTAAGATATAGAACTTAGAAGATAAAGAATAGACATAAACTTCACTATTATAGTGTGATCATTTCCTTTAGAGGTTACCATACATGCAAGTGTTGATAACATCATCCTATGTGCTTAGCCATATCTTTTCAAGATAACCATGTGAGCAAAGTCATTCAAAGTAAACACACAAGTCTATTAAAATCAACACCTTTGCCATTAATTCATGATAACACATGCTACCTTTGACATCAATGACAATTCGTTAGACCTCAATGACTATGTCCAAAAATCTCCCCCTTGTCATTGATGGCAACTCATCATTAGAATAACTTAACTCCTTCATCTTCATTTTTATTTCTCACCCTTTGACATTAATAACAAAGATTCACTACCATAATATGTCACCAATATGCTCCTTTCCTAGAATCTTGGTTTTTTTAATCCTTAGACCTAATAGGTTAGAACACTTTTGTGAGTAACTCCCCCCTTAAGCAATGGTACATTAGCTCTCTTGCCTCCATGATTCTCCAAATGATCATTTATATAGAATTGGTATTAAAAACCAATAAATGATCAACATATCTCTATATACATATGCATAATGATCTAGAGCCAACATACCTTTTTCACCTATTTTGTTATCACATAACAAAGAGACTATAACTTTCTCACTAGACTGCCTTTTCTCTTAATCCAGGAGTTAATAATGTGACTTCAATACTCCCCCTATATTTATGCCCTATCACTAGAAGCTAATGATGTGGTGTGGGATCCACTACTCCCACTTATCTCTTAGATACTCAAAATTTTCCTTGGGAAGAGGCTTGGTAAATATATCTACAATTTGGTCCTTTGTTGACACATACTCAATTTTGACCTCTAGATCTACAACCTTTTCTCTTAGAAAATGGTATTTTATGGATATATTCTTGGTTTTAGAATGCATCAATGGATTCTTAGATATGCTTATAGCACTTGAGTTATCACAAAATATATAAATAGGTTCTTGGTATTCTACCTTGATGTCTCTAAGAGTTTTCTTCATCCACAAGACTTAGGTGCAACATGCTACTACTGCTACATACTCTAATTTTTTTGTAGAAAGCATAACTAACTCTTGCTTTTCATTCAGCCATGACACAAGTCTATTTCCAAGGAAGAATGCACCACCACTAGTGATTCTCCTATCATCCACACTTCATGCCTAATCAACATCTTCATATGCAATCAAAGTGAGATATTCACATGTAGGATACTGGAGGCCATAGTCAATTGTGCTCTTGATGTATCTAAAGACTCTTTTCATAGAATTGACATGTGATTCCTTGGAAGCTACTTGAAATATTACAACCAGGCTTACAACTTTTATGATGTCTAATCTTGATGTATTTAGGTACAATAGGTTAATTATCATTGATCTGTACATAGTATTATTCAAATTAGGGGACTCATCTTCTTTTCTTAACTTGTATCTAGTTATCATAAGAGTACTAATCAGTTTGTTGACTTCCATTCTGAATTTATTGAGCATCTCCTTTGCATATTTGGTTTGAGATATGAATATCCCTTCATTGGTTTGTGAAATTTGTAGGCCAAGAAAGAAATAAAGTTCTCCTAGCATAGACATTTCAAATTTACTTTTCATTTATGTGGAAAATTCTTTGCACATATTATTATTTCCACCTCCAAAGATGATATCATCTACATAGACAACAATAATCAACACATGCTCACCTTTTGATTTAAAGTAAAAATTATTGTCTACACATCCTTTATTGAAACCTTGTTGTTGCAGGTATTGATCCAATCTTGAATACCTTGCTCTAGATGCCTATTTCAGACCATACAATGCCTTTTTTAGTTTTCACACATAATCTTCTTCATCCACTAGCTGAAAACCTTCTAGTTGTTCAATGTAGACTTCCTCTTCTAAGTTTCCACTCAAGAAGGTTGAATTTACATCCATTTGATATGCTTTGAACTTATTATGAATATGAAATTCATAAAACATTCTTATGGCTTCTAGTCTTGCCACTGGAGCAAATGTCTCTCCAAAGTCTATGCCTTCTACTTATGCATATCCCTTGCACACCAATGTTGTTATATTTATTATGATAACTCCATATTCATTGAGTTTGTCTCTATAAACCCATTTTACTCCTATCACATTCTTGTTTGAGGTTCTAGTAACTAATTCCCATGTTTTGTTATTTTCTATTTGACTCACCTTTTCTTCCATGTCTTTTAACCAGTTTTCATCTTTGTTGGCTTCAATCAAGGTCTTAGGCTCAATTTCTAAAAATAGAGAGAAACTTACTTGATCCTTATTCATTCCACCTCTTCTCCTAGTCTAAAATCCTTCATTTTTGTTACCAATTATCTGCTCATTGGGATGATCCTTTTGAACAAACTTTGGAGGTGTCTTTATAGTCTTTTCTTCCTTCTCTTCACTATCTTCTTCTTCATTTTCTATTTCTTTTAATTATTCAATTCTAATTTCCTCATCAGGCTCAACTTGTTTAAATCCTTCTTTGACCTTGACATTGATGTTTTAAATTATTTTATGTAGCCTCTTATTATAAAATACATAGGATTTAATCTGAGTAGAATAACCAAGAAAATTTCCCTCATCACATCTTAACTCAATGCTACCTAGATTGTCCTCCTTTATTCTAATGTAGCATTTACTTCCAAACACTATGAAGTACTTAACTAATGTAAGATTTCCATACCATAGTTCATATGGCATTTTATCACTTTTCACCCTCTGTTGAACTCTGTTCAGGATGTATACTTCTATTTGGATGGCTTCTCTCTAATATCCATTAGATAGTTTGGGCTCTTTCAACATTGTTCCAGGCCATCTCCTTAAAAGTCCTATTCTTTCTCTCAATAAATCCATTTTACTTTAGAGTTCTTACAGTAGAGTAGTGCCTTTAAATCTCATGTTTATCACAATATTCTATGAACTCATTTGAGGTGCATTCTCCACCTTTATCAAATCTCAAACATTTGATCTTTCTTCCCATTTCATTTTCAACCATGGATTTAAAAATATTAATTCTCTCAAAGGATTGATATTGTCCTTCAAAAAGGTTACCCATGTTACTCTTGAAGAATCATCTACAAATAACATGAAGTAATGAACTCCTTTTGATCATTTTGTCTTGGTAGGACCACAAAAATCAATATGGACTAATTATAGAGGCTTTGTAGTTGCATATTATTTTGTTTAAAACTTGACCCCTATTTTCTTGCCTAATTGACATTCTCTACATGTATTATCTATGAGTTCGGTTATCTTCACCACATGTCTTACACACTTATTCAAACTTCCTTTGACTAGATTATCAAAAATGACATGTCCCATTCTCCTATGCCATAACCAACTTTCATCAACCTTTCTTATGAGGTAACTATTATTGTTTACCTCAACAAGATTATAAATATTATTCTAGGTCCTTTTCCCTTATACAATTATTTTGATAGATATCTTTAGCTTATATCCTTTGGCATCAAATATACCTTATATCCATTATCATAGATTTGGCTAACACTTAGTAGATTATGCTTCAGTCCTTTGAAATAAAAAAACATCTTGTGTAGAAAGATTACCATCAATCTGCAAGGTTCCTTTGCCTTTAATTTTTACTACAGTGTTGTCTCCCAAGCTATTAGTTCCTTCCTTGCAATATCTCAACTTGGTGAACTTGATCTTGTCACTAGTCATGTACTTTGAGCACCCATTGTTTATCACCCATAAGTTTTTTTCTTTGATGTGGAGTCTTGTTTGAACAATAAAGGATTGATTTTTCACTTTCCACATTTTATTGGGTCTCTCATATATCCTTTTCTTTTCTTTATCAGTGACTTGTGAACCTTTGTTCTTATTAAGAGACTTTCCTTTATTTACATTATATCCTTCTGATGTTGCAAATTTGGTCCTACAATGTTTAGTTATGTGACTAAAATTATTGTAATTATAGCACTAGTAGAGGATAAAATGAGTTTCTACGTACAAAAATAATTCTTCTAGTAGGAACAACTATACACTCAATGGCCCTATGACCAAACTAATTATAGCTATAAAAATAATTGTAAAAGGACGAATAATACCTAGTCATAACGTTGTTTGGTTTAGTATAATTAACTATCATACTCCTTTGTTTCTTCAAGTATATCATTTGAGTATATCCTTCTACATCTTTGATTATAGAAATTTTTCAATAATTTATTCTCTTCACTTTATCTTTATTTGGATCATTCATAGTGTCCTTTCTAACCTTTTCTTTCTTTGATTCTACTCCTCCTCCTATTTTAAAATTATCATATAGGTTGGTCGATGTACTAGTTGATGAGCCATTTCATTTCTCATTTCCAAGACCATATTTTTCATTTAAAGGATTCTAACCATTGATTAATTCATTAAGAATGTCTGATCCTTTTGTCAACTTTAGACTTTTGTCTATTTGAGTTTTTGCCTTCTCTAGTTCTTTCCTCAAAGCTACTATTTCTACCTCAAGCTTCATGAATTCTTTGGATTTTGTCTATAGTTCCATCTTAACTACTATTATTTTAACCTCCTTAAGTTGAGTTTTTAGAGTCACTATCATTTGATTAGATTTGCCAAGTTCCTTCTACCCAAGCTTCTTCTATTTTGAGTTTTCTTTTCTTAGTTTCTCAATGTCTTCTAGAGAACAAACTAGCTCACCTTCTAGATCAACATCACCTTCCTATTCTTCATCATAATCTTCATCTTCATCCTATTCTTGATTTATGGGAGTGGATTCTTCTACCATGAATAGGAATTCTTTTCCCTTTGCTACAAATTCATAGTCATGATCATCATCTGAATTATCACTCTCACTACCCTTCACTGAGTCACTATCTTATTTTGTATATAAACCTTTCTTTCTCTTGAAGAAGCTCTTCCTTTTTGCATAGTGAGGTTTTAATTTTTTGTTTCTCTCTACTTTCTCAGAATTGTCCTTTTTATTATAAGTACATTTGGTAGAAAAGTGTCCTACCTTTCTATAGTTAAAGCATTTGAATGGTAGCTTACCTTTATATTTTCCTAATCCTCTCTTTTGTTTTTTTGACAAAGTTAGCTTCTTCTCCATCAATCTCCACATATTCAGGAATAGATATTTCTTATTTTGACTACTTTACTACTTTAAATGTAGCTTCTATTTTAAATGTGTCAGTCTCTCCCATTCTCATCTTATAGGATATAAATGTTCCATGTAGCTCATCTATTATGAGATTGTCCAAATCTCTTGATTATTTAATTACAAACATTTTAAAGTCATCTCTTGATGGTAGGGATATCAAAACCTTCTTGACAATAGTCGACTCTTCTATTGTTTCTCCAAGTTCACTGATAGAATTCACTATCACATCTACCCTGAGGAGGTAGTCGATAATATTCTCCTCTTCACTAATCTTAAGAATATAAAAATTCCCTTTGTATGTTTGTAACTTGGATTGATTAACCTTATCATCTCCTTCATAGATTATTTTTAACTTGTTCCAGATGTCTTTTGTACTCTGACAGTGCATAAATTTGACAAACTCTGAGTTTGACAGTCCACAAAGAATAGCTTTCTTTTCCTTGACATTATTTTCATGTGAATTCTTGGTAGCTTAATTAGTAAGAGATACAATAGGAGATGTACATCCATTTATTATAGACATCCATACATCAAATCTTAATTAGGATAAAATGCTTCCATCCTTATGCTACAAAAGCATAGTTATATCCATACAAGAGAGGTGTTTTGTTTGAGGAGGATTCTTATTGAATATCCATTATGTTCACTAACCAAGATATACTTGAGATGATTAAGCTTATTCCTAAGGAACCCTAGGCACTGATACAAATTTTTGAACACAATTATCTACTTAAAGGGTGGGTGAATCAGTCGATCAACTAAAACTAGTTGATTTAAAAAATTTAGAGGAGATATCAATTCATATGCATATTAAAGAATAGATTTATAGATCACACACATACATAAAACCACATTACATCATATTTATATGAAGAAAACTCAAAGGAAAAAACCATGATGAAAATAGCTACTAGAATATACTATTCTAATCTAGCCTCATAGTTAAATCATCTCACTAATAAAACCACACTAGTTACATTCAAGGACACCTATACTTAGGAGACATCAATCCCATAACTAAGTACCAACTTAGTTTTTGTAAAGACACCAACCATTTAAAACTATGGAATTACAACTCTAGTATGCAAGATAGATTTATGATAGAATATAGTTCTATTTATATGTTACAAGTTTGGTATATAATTGCTCAATCTATGCACATTCTCTGTATGCTATTTTTTCCTCTCTAATTAATCTCAACACATTATATATGTGACTTTTATTATTATATACCTCACTCTCTATCCCACTGACTTTCACTCTATGTCTGCATTCATCTTGAGTTGACACACTTTGAGTTTGCTTTGATAGCACCTTTTTTAGTTGTACCAATTTTACAATAAGAGTAGCTTATAATGTTCAAGATGTCGTATATGTATAGACAATGAGTCTAGGGTTCCATATCTCAATTGCATTCACACTTCAACACCCTTTTTTTGGTTCTCATTCAATGTAACTTTGACATGTACGCTTTCCCATGTCTCGATTTATGCAACACACTACAATGGTCAGGTCTCTTTACTATGTTTGGAAAATACTAGATTCAAGTCATATTTGCATAATTTCCATAATTTATGATTGATTATTTGGATCAATTAATCTTTGGCTCTATGTAGACTTTTCAAGGTAATTATTTGTCTAGTCATTTCTTTAAATGAGTATTATTCATCTTATCTTAGGTGCCAATCATTGTCTATCTTAAACCATCAGAGGTATGCACTATTTTTACTTTTAAAATAGAATCATCGATCTCTCTTAAATTAAAAATAAATATCATTCTCAAATCTCGATATCTCTTATATGATTGGTTTGCTTTCAATTATTTTAGACATGTTCAATCTTTATCTTTGTCTATATGTCTCTTGAGAGTTTGTCATGGAACACTTTCAACATTTTTGAACTAGCCTTATGTCTTATATAATTTTCCTTCAACACTTTCAAGTGACATTTGTCTTCAATCAAGCTACCCTTCAGGATTTTATAAACTATCTTTCAAAACTTTGAAAATATCTTCGGTACTTTCAATTGACCATTCTCTTTAATTGAACTACCCTTTAGGATTTTGTAAATTGTCTTTTAGAACTTTGAAAATGTCCTTCAAAAACTCTACAAATGTCCTTTCTTCATTAAAACTATCCTTCAAACAAATTGTTGTGGGATTTTTGTCAAAAGCTATTCATGACAATTTTTGCAAGCTTTTTATCTAAGTGCCCTTCAGGATAATTTCCATGGGCTTTTTGTCATGGTGCCCTTCAGGATAGTTTTTTTGGGATTTTTTTCAAGGTTCCCTTTAGGACAATTTTGATGGGCTTTTTGCCTGTTGGGTGAATATTTTGTCATCAACTAACTGAGGACAAAATGGGTATATCAACCATAGCATAGGGAGATTTACACCACAAGAAGTGTGGGTTTACCAGATCTAGATGAGGTAAATCTCTCCTCTCATCAAGGGGAGGTTCCCTATAGATATTTATATGCTGGATATGTAAGTATAATTAAGCAAAAAATAACACATGGGGTGGTATAATAACATCTACTTCTCTTTTTTTAGAGGTAATGTATAAAGAACAAAAGAGGGGAATCCTAGTCCTTAGCTAACAATATTCCTCTTCTTTCAGGAATGGTATCAAATGGGAAGCAAAAAATCACTTGAAGTAACAAAATTCACATGAACACTCACGTAAGCGCGCAGTCTTCCATAGCCTCCTTCACCAATTCGGAACAAACGTAACCATAGAATGAAATGAAGCACAAAGTCTTCACTCGAAACTACAAAAGATAAAAGGATCACAAAGGTAAAAGTAGCACAAAGTCTCACTTTTACCTTTTAGAAACGCCCTTAGATGATATTAACACATCCACTTTACTTATTAAATCAGATAAACAAGAGATTATCAGGAAAGAGAACATAAGAAACTATTTCCTAGACAACATAGATAACTTCAACACAAAGTCTGAAATAAACCTACTTCTCATTCATTCAACAAAATATGATTTACAAGTTTGAGCACAAAGTCTCAAAAATTGCTTTAATTTCAGCAGAGTGTTTGCTCTTAATTTTTCCAATATCCATTTACAAAAGAGGTCTCCACTATATATAGGGAGAAACTCTCAAAATTCAAAAAATAATAAAATACACAAATATCCTAGTCAAAGATGACTCATCTTTGACTTTAAGATATTTTTTTGAACTTTTTACATGTAATTACATATTACAAAATTACATGCACTTTTCACAAAATAAAAGTGCATAAGGAAAGAAGAGAGAAGGGAGAAAATAATTTTAGTTCTTGCTACCAGATTTCTTCATATGAGCATCATACATAGCAATGGATGCCTGAATTCCTATGCTGTCTGGTGCAACTGTGTTCTTGGAGATGACTCTAGCTCTGATCAAGACATCCTTCAATGTTGTGATGGCCTTAGCATGACCAGTTAACCTAGATTTTAGATTATCTAAAGTTAACTGAGTGTCTAGAATATTATCCATAGAAGACATTGAGAAGGATTTTTCTTTAAAATCTCTTTGAATCATCTCCTTAAAACTTTGGATCATTTCTCCTGCTAAGAGGAATTGATTATCCCTCAAAGTCAGGTTGTAGGTTAGTTCTTCTAGTTTATTGAGTAGGCCGGTGTCGCTCTTCTCGCTAACATCTCTGGAAGCTTTGAGATCCTTGATTAAATCTTTGAGTACCTGGATCCTGAAGATTAGTGACTCCTTGATCTCAACGTAAGAGTCTTTGTTAGAGATGACACCGATAGATATCAAGGTGATCTTCTTCAAATCCTTCATCTCCCTCCATTTTCTAAGATCCTTCTCTGAACTATCAACCTCCTGAGAGATAAGGGATATCAGGTCATCTAATTCTGCCCTCACTTTCCTCATCTTGTCTATTTTCTCTGCAACCTTTGCAAGTAAGGAAACTCCCTGAGTATACATTTTTTCAATATAATCCTCCAAGACTTTCCCCTTCAAGTAAGTTTTCTCTACCTTTTGAATGATAGGGTCATCTACGGAGAAGGCCTCTAGAGTTTCCACTTCAGGGGGAAGAGTGAACCTTCTTATTACTGCCATCAGCTGTTCTATCTTGGCCTTGTAATAATCCTTCATCTCCTTCTCTCAGTCAAATTTCTAGACCATGATGTCCATAGCAGACTAAAGGTCACTTTTTCACACCTTCGTGAGTAACTTTGCCAAGTTCAACACAAGAGATGGAATAGATGCTTATTTCAAAACCCTTAAGAGTTGCATCTTGTGGAGGCTTGGCAATCTCCAAAAAAAATTGTCCCTTTTCCTCGACCAATTTGGAGAGGATCCTTGGCCTCTTAAGAGCCTTAGCTTTCACCAACCCTATTTTGCCAAAGTTGAAGTTATCTAGAGAGATGGCCAACTTCTTCCTTTTGGGTGTGAATGCTAACATCCAAGGCGGGAGAGAAAAAGTATCAGTCATGGCAATGGTTCCCTTAGCTGGTGTTACTGTGGCAGCTTCTACACTACTAGTGGTGACAGTGGTTGCAGTTGGAGTAACAGGTGAAACTATACCAACTACTGATTTTGGATCTTAGGCAGAACTTTCCCCCAAATTGAAAGAGGGAGATGACAAACTTGGAATGGACCTAGAGGAGTGAGGAGTACCTGCAGAAACACCCTGAGGATCACCAAATATAACCCTAGAAGGAGAGGTGGCTCTAGAAGAGGGAACATTGATAGGAAAGAGAGGAGAAGGAGAAGCCACAGGATATTGAGGCAGGGAAGGAGAAATGCTCTTGAGCAGTTGTGCTTCTTCTTGTGAAGGTAGAGGTTTAGTGCTTGGCTATCCTATCAGCTAGTCATCTGTTTCCATTGGCTGAGTTGCCTGTGTCTAAGGGCTCTGTTCTTCAATTCCTTTAGCTGCCGCTTTAGGCTCTTCAGTAGTCTTTGGCTTTTTGGAAACAAAAATGATTCTAGGCTTGTGAGGCTTGGAAGGGGAAGGAACATTGCCTTTGTTCTTGGTCTTATTCTCTACCTTCCTCTTCAACTCTGCTTGGTACTCAGCCTCTGATCCCGTGATAAATTCTTTCAGTTTGATCCCTCTGGCTACTAACCAATCATTGGTGTTAGCCAATATTGGTTCAAATATTTTTCTCAGAGAAGTTAGCTCTCTCTAAGACCACTGAGTTGGAGGAAGAGGGGAGCCAACAACCTTTTTAGCTAGGTATCTACTATTGATAATGTTCACATCGTCGACCAGATTAGAGGGGATCTCTGCAAGCCCTAGATATTCAATCTAATCTAGGGTTAGCTTGCAATAGTCCATATTTCTAATCTCTTCGGCCATCCTCAGGTCGATCTAGATATCTTCAATCATGGGCTCATGGAACTAAGTCTTCCACTTGATTTTGTCCTTGACTCCCCTGTAGTCAAATTTATCTCTTCTTTTGAACTGATTTAGGGTGACCATCTACATTTCTATTTCTATTACTTTGGCTTTGGCTACTGTTGCAGTGGAATACCTACCAATTTCAATTGGAAACCGGAAACTTGGCTTTTTCAGCTCCATTTGTCTAGTGTGCATGACAACTAGTTGTCAGCAAAGTTCCATTAGAACCAACTTGTCAGAAGGGAACCTGGTGTAATATCCCCTCCAATAGAGATATATGAAAGACACAAAACTCCGATACCAAAGACCAAAGCTCTGATACCACTGTAATATCCCCTCCAATAGAGATATATGCAAGACACAAAACTCTGATACCAAAGACCAAAGCTCTGATACCACTGTAATATCCCCTTCTAAACAGGAAATATAGCAACACAAAAAAATCTGAACCAAGATATAATCGTTGTTGAATAAATTTAGAAAGATCACAATAATATAGTCTCTTAATAACAAATTACAGATTGTATCACTTGTCCTTCTAAATTATTACAATTGCAGTCCTCTAATATGCATATAAATATGAAATACAGTCTTGAAAACCCTGGCTTTGCAAATCTGGAAGTGCAAATTGAGTTCTGGAAAGTCTCGGCCCTTATGTGTCAACACACAGTCGGCGTCGTCGGTCGATATCTCGCCGACGTCGGTCTCTGCCGGTCAGATTTCTGCCGACGTCGGTCTTCAGTCGACCGATGTCGGTCACTGAAACCCTCTGTCTGCCGAGGTCGGTTCCTGCACTGATCTGTACGAACCCGTACGGATTCTGTATGGCCACAAATTAAACACAACTTCCCTATTTTCAACCCCTGATCTGAAGATATATGTCTCTAGCACAGTAGATCTCTAGCTGTATAATTTATTAAATCAAAACATAAAGCAATAAATACCTGGAATATCTGTGATAACTTCTGTGTGAAGTTATCTCTCAAACCTGAAATTCTGTGATAACTTCTGGATGAAGCTATCTCTCACTTTGGCAATAGATCAGCTGATATTCCACAGCCTCTTAATTGCACACACTGAAGAGGGAACGTTCTCCAATGCAAATGGAATCCTTGAACCCTAGGCTCAGTCTTCACAGAAGAAATTCTCAAAATCAATATCAATATTCAATAGCATAATGAACAATGGCCTCCATGAGAAACCCTTATACCCTCAAAAGATATGCTTGCCCTAATTAGGGTTTCTTAAATTAGAATTAGGGTTTCTAATTAAAAATAGGCTAAATAATTAATATTTGATTAAATCAATCAAATATTAATATCTCCCTCAATACATGTCGGATCCACGAACCGATCGAAGCTAGTGAATCAGGGAGTGATTCCGCACATAACCATACCACAATAAAGGCGCTCTGCTGCATATCAAATATCCCTAAAAAGTAGGAGCTCAGGCCAAATGTGTCTGAAATACCCTGAATGAAAATCAAATGTAGAAATCTTGTGAATCAAAGTCGAGCCAAGCTCTATTATGACCCTCTATCCATCTTATTAGCCTACGAAGGTCGCATAATAGGCTAACCATGAACTCAGAACATGTCAATTGAAAAGGGGACATGACACCTGGGGAGCATATAGGGGTAGCTTTATAAAAAGCCAACATGGAGATAGCAAAAGGTGGGAAATTATAGGAACATACACTCATAGTCATTAACGAATGTCCAAGCCTCATTTGATACTCTCTTTTGCTCAAGCTGAGGGTTGAAGAGGCATAGAAATATGGCAAAGAAGGTGTCATTTACCCTTTTGAAATGATGGGTTGACCCTTAAAGTGTCAACTGAGGGTAATATGAGTACACTGGGGTCCTCTTTCTATCCCCTTTGGTTGTTAAGCTCAAAAAAGTTTGCATTATGGTAGCTATGTACATAAGGTACGAAGTCATATAAAACTTGAAAGAAGTCTATACCTTGGTTAGTTGCTCATGGAGGGCATTACTGATCTGCTCTCCCCAAAATATGACCTGTTCACCTTGGAGGATGATCTTGATGAATGGGTACATCCATTCATGGAATTGTGAGGAAGACGAGAGGCCCTGCACTCTGCTAAGAAGGGTGATCAAGTCACCAACTTCTTCAATGAAGTCACTCCTTGGGAAGTTTTATGGCCACTTGGACAGACTGGACCTAGGTGCCTTCAGCCACCTATTGTTCATGACTTTCTTTGCCCTCTTAGGGTCTTTGTCGTATTCTTTCTGGGCATCTACGAAGTCAATCTTAGTTACTTCAGTAGCGAGAGGGCACATGAAGACTTTGTCGATGAATTTAGGATCCAACTGAATCACCACATTACTACTGGCATCTGAGACCAACCTGGCCTCTTTATTGTAGAAGTGGGCACATTGGATAATAAACTTGGTATGATGTGCTACCACTGGGAAAATGGCAACCAAGTGGATATTGCATTCGATGATCCTCTTTATTTCGGTGCTTGGGTTCATCGCCTTCATTCGAGTTATGAACTCAGCCATGTCCACGTGGCCAATTTCGGTGTCCCAGATGTCATCGACATTGGAGGTGACCAAAGTGAGCGGGAAGATGCCCTGGTATTTTTACTTCATTGTTTTTGCCTTTTTTGGAGATGCTTTCAACATTGGAATTGGCTTTGGTCAAATAGGTGTCAACAAGCAAGGGGTCTCTGATTATACTATAGTTATGATCATGAAATTAGGGGAGAGGGGATGAATTAGGGAAAATGTATTTTAAGTGATCATGGTCAATGGAGGTCACTAAAAAAGGCCAAGTCAAAAAAAGGGGCAGAAAATGAGGAAGAAAGGGAAAGAAAGGGAAAGGATGAAAATCCTCCAGAGTTAGAAAAATTTAGAGGAATGTAAGGGCGGCAAAATTCATCGCCCATGCAGGGGAAAAGACAGAATGCAAGGGTGGCAAAATTCACCACCCATGCAGGATCGGCCTGTACAGGTGGCAAATTTTTCCACCCTTGCAGGCTAGGGGGAAAAAGGTAGGGGTGGCAAATTTTGCCACCCCTACAGGGATGGCCTGCATGGGTGGTGAAATTCGCCACACTTGCAGGTTAGGAAAGAAACATGTAGGGGAGGTGAATTTTTTTGCCCCTATAGGGATGGGAAAAAAGGGCAGGGGGAAGTGTGGGTGGTAATTTTTGCTGCCCCTACACACAAGGATTGTGTGGGCAGTGAAATCCACCACTCGCATAAGGAAAAAGGGTTTGGGGGTCGTGGCACGGGTGGCAAAATTTCACCGCCCATGTGGGTCTTTAGGAGGAAACCCAAGGGAAAGAGGAGGAAAAGAAGAAAAAAGAACTAAAAAAACTTTAAACTACCCTCAAAACTAAAACACAGGGAAGAAAGAGGAAAGAAATTTTGAATAAATATCAAAAATAGGACCAACTTGGAAAGCCGTGCATGCCACAAAGTTAAATCTACCAAATCACACTTCGATTCATCTGTTGAGTCATCTAGATGCAAAGGGAAAGAGGAGATGAGGAAGAATGAGAAGAAATGAGCTCAAATCAATTTAAATAGGGTGAAAAATACCCCCAACCACCTACTGCATGTGGCAATAAATGCTACACAAAGAAATTGAGGCATGCATGGGTGGTAAATTTTGCTACCCTTCCATTTTCAATTTAGTTTAGAAGCATGGGCGGCAAAATTTGCCGCCCTTGCAAGAAAAATGTAGGGGCAGCAAAATTTTCTGCCTTTGCATTTCAAGGGCAAATGCACTAGTGGCAAATTTTGCCGCTTGTGCATAGAAACAAGAGAAGAAAAACTCTAACTCTGAAAGAGGTAGGCTTGGTCCCCTAGACACATCAAGACCGTAACAACCTTCACTTTTTAGAGAAGATGTGATTTATGATTATCGAAAGGTATAGTCAGATCGAGACAAGAATGAGAAGATCCTGTCTCAAAAACAAACTTAGAGAGATGAAAGATGAAATGAACAAGTTTCGCAGGGGGTTCTTCCAAAAATGGGCTAATTTGATTTTAAAAACAACATCTGGTTCCTATTGGGGAACTTATGTTAATCAACTTGATTAGCAAGAGTAGAAAATAGTCTCTAAGTGCCTTCATCCAAGCCATTGGGCTATGAAGTCAAACTATAAATGAAAGAAAAATAGATAAAAAGTAAAAATTGTACATATACACAAATGGACTTGTTCCAACTTCAAGGATGGAACAGCTTCAGATGCTACCCACTATGAGGTAGTGCAAATGGCATTCCATTTTGGTACTCCAATAAGAGGCTAGCTTCACCACAGAGTTGCTAAATGGTGAATGGGCCTCTCCATAGGGAGTCAAATTTGATGTGCATCCCTTTTGGTTCTCACCTCTTGTCCCACAACAAGACTTGATCTCTGACTTGGAATTCACAGACCTTAGCTTTTTATCAAAGAATGCCTTCACCCAATTCTGATGCTCTATAATCTGATCCACTACCATGGTTTGTTGCTCATTTAGCTCGGTCAGACACATGATTCTTTTGTCGACTGAGCTTTTGAAGGTTGAGTCTTCGATTGCTTTAGTTAAATTGAGCACTGGTAGTTCAAGGGTGATGGGGATTTCTGCATTTGATCCATATAGAAGCTGGAAAGGTGACATACCTATAGCCCTTTTGGGTGTTATCCTATCTGTCCATAAAGCATCATACAATGCTTTGTGCCATGTTCTCTGATTGTCATCCACCAGCTTCCTGATAATAGAGACCAGGTTCTTATTACTCGATTCTACTTGGCCATTTCCTTAAGGGAAACAATCTGAAGTGTGGGATAGGGTAATCTCGTAATAAAAACAAATTTGAGTAATTTCATGTGATGAAAAATAGGCCGCATTATCTGTTACAATCTTTAGTGGGACCCCAAACCTGGAGATGATATTTTCTTTGAGAAAGCTGCACACCACTTTAGATTTAGCGTCCTTGGTTTGGATGGCCTTCACCCACTTATTAAAATAATCTATTATCGTGAGGACATAATCATGTCTGGAACTTGAAGATGGGTTGACTACACCAATGAAGTCAATAGCCCATTGTTGAAATGGTTCCTCGATCACTACCAACTTGAGAGGCAAAGTAGGTAGCTTAGGCTTTCTAATGAATTGTTGACACAATTTGCACCTATGCACCCATTTGTAGGCATCTTGGAACAATGTCAACCAATAATACCTAGCTCGTAGAATTTTGTGCGTTATCACTGGTGCAGAAAAATGCCCCCCATAGGCCAAATTGTGGAAAGACTCTAAGAGTTTTTTTTGTTACATCTTATCAACACAATGAAGAAATGCCCCATCTAGGTTTCTCTTGTAAAGACCATTGTCCCACAGGACATAACCAACTTCTTTTAATTTAACATTTTGTTTCTCTTTAAAAGAAAGATGAGTGAGACACTCATCATATGTCAAAAAATGAGCAATGTCATAATACCACTCATCAGTAGTTGCAACAAAGAGGACCGTAGGCAGACCTTCAATCTCTACTTCTTCACTTTTTGCTTCACTTGGAATGTTGTTGGTGATCAACTGGCAAAGGCCCCTTCCTCGTACAAGCTTGGTAGGTTTGATGTCCAGATCAAACTCATGATTCTAGGCAATCTAGTTACCTCTCTTCGTACTGAACTCCTGCTGAGTCAAAATGGATTTTACTATTGTGTCAGGTATAAGAACTTTGGTGTGAGAGTTTAAGATATAAAACTTGAAGTGCTTGATCGCTTTGACCACTGTGTATGCGTGTTTCTCCATAAGAGAATATTTCAGCTCATGAACCTTGAGTGGACAACTCATGAAAGAGATAGGAGATTCTACACCTTCTTTATTTTGTTGGACCAAAATGGCTGATAGTCTATGCTCAGAGGCATAACTATATATTTTGAAACTTTTAGTATAATCTAGACAAACCAAGACTGGTGCGTGGGTGATTACTTCCTTAATTTCTTTGAACATTGATTTTCCCTCAGCAGTCCACCTAAATGTAGCATTGCCTTTCATCATGTTGACAATGTGATGGGTTTTCTCAGCAAACTCAGGAATGAACCTTCGAAGAAAGTTCACATTTCCAAAGAAAGAGTGAACTGCAGTCTTGCTGGTAGGCAGAGTAAGTTCCTGGATGGACTTGACTCTCTCTGAATCAATTCTAATACCTTCATGAGACATGATGTGTCTGAGAAGTTTCCCTTTAGTTACTCCAAAGACAAATTTCTTTGGGTTTAAAGAAATACCATTCTGACGACAGTGTTCCAGTATCCTTTGCAAATGGTGAACATGATCAAAATGATGTTTTGAAAACACTGTCAGATCATCCAGGTATATTACTGTCATGTCCCCTTTTTCATGGACATTGACAGATGTGATGATTGGCCTATTATACGACCTTCGTAGGCTAATAGGATGGATAGAGGGTCATAATGGAGCTTGGATTGACTTTGATTCACAGGATTTCTACATTTGATTTTCATTCGGGCTCTTTCAGACACATTTGGCCTGAGCTCCTACTTTTTAGGGATATTTGATATGCAGCAGAGCGCCTTTATTTTGGTATGGTCATATGCAGAATCACTCCCTGATTCACCTGCTTCGATCGGTTTGAGGATCCGACGTATATTGAGGGAGATATTAATATTTGATTGATTTAATCAAATATTAATTATTTGATCTCATTTTAATTAATTATTAATTAATTATTAATTATTGATTAATTATTAATTAATTATTAATTATTAATGATTGGGTCTAATTTTAGGATCCTAATCCTAATTTAAGACTTGGTCTAATTTTAAGACCCTAGTTCTGAATTAAGGGAGTCTAATTTAAGGGAGTCTAATTTTAGCAAGCACACCTTTGGAGGTGTATAAGAATCTCTCATGGGAGAGAGTTTGTATCCATGCATAGATTATTGATTATTGAAAATTGAAGTAATTCTTCTGTGAAGACTGAGCCAAGGGTTCCAGGATTCCATTGCAGTGGAGAACGTTCCCTCTTCATTGTGTGTGATTTAGAGGCTGTGAGATATCAGCTGATTTATTGCCAAATTGAGAGATAGCTTCATCCAGAAGTTATCACAGAGATACAGATCTGAGAGATAGCTTCATCCAGAAGTTATCACAGAATTCCAGGGTTGAGAGATAACTTCACACAGAAGTTTATCACAGAGCTTTCTAGGTATTTTCTTATTTAGTTTTTGATCTAATAAGTTATACAGAGATAGATCTTGTGTTAGAATCTATATTCGTGAGATCAGGCTGTTCAGCAATCAGGGGTTAAGAAGAAGACAGGTTGGTGGCCGTACCAAGTCCGTACAGGTCCGTTCAGAGCTGTTCAGGCACCGACATCGGCAGATATAGAGCTTCCAGTGACGGACTTCAGCCGTCTGAAGACCGACGTCGGCAGAAAGCCGACCGACAGCGACCGACGTCGGCGAGATATCGACCGACAACGGTGACTGTGTGTCGACACATAAAGGCCGAGACCTTTCCAGATCCAGTTTTCATTTCCAGATTTTGCTAAGTAAGGGTTTTAAGATCAGATTTTAATATTCTTTATTTTGTATAACAGAGACTCAATTGTGTAACCGTCCAGAAGAACAAGTGATGAGATCTTTATTTGCTATTGAGAGATTATACTGTGATTTGTGTATGCTTATTTGAATCTATTCTGCAAGTTTGTATCTGTGATCAGAGCTTTATGAGTTTTTATATTCCCTGTTTGAAGGGGATATTACAGTGGTATCAGAGCTTTGGTCTTTGGTATCATACTTTTGTGTCTTTCATATATCTCTATTGGTAGGGGATATTACAGTGGTATCAGAGCTTTGGTCTTTGGTATCATACTTTTGTGTCTTTCATATATCTCTATTGGTAGGGGATATTACAATTACAATGAATCTTCCCATCTCATATTTGAAATCAAGATCCATTTCCCTTTGAAATGTGGCACCTAAATTTATTAGACCAAAAGGAATTCTTCGATAAGTGAATGTGCCTCAAGGTGTGGTGAATGCTATCTTATGTTGATCTGCTTCTCCGACTTCGACTTGATTGTACCCTAAAAAACCATCTAGCATTGATAACATTTCAAAACCTGTTACCATCTGCAGAACTTGATCCATGATAGGGAGAGGGTAGTTATCTTTTAAAGATAACCAGTTCAAATTCCTAAAATCTATGCAGATTTGAATTTCACCATTCTTCTTCCTGATAGGCACTATGTTGGCAATCCATGTTGAGTGATGGATTGGAAAAATTATCCAAGCATCAAGAATTTTCTGTATCTCAGCTAAAATAGTACCTGAGATTTTTGGATTATATTGCTTGGACTTTTGCTTGTAAGGTACGGAGTTGGCCTTCAAAGGAATATCATGGCAAATGTCATTTGGCCTGAGTGATTTTAGATCATCATAGGAATAGGCCAGTACATCTATATATTGGTGAAGTAAACTAGCAAGATTAAATCTTTCTTCAGGAGTGCAACATTTCCCAATGTTTACCATCTTAGGATCTCGCTTGGTTCCCAAGTTTACCTGATCAAAGTCTTGAGAGGATTTTGAATCCATTCGTTGTTGTTTAATAAACCTGTCATGGTTATCAAACAACTTCTCTAGGGAAACCAGGCCTTTAGGAATCTTATTCCCTTTAAGCTATAGGAAATCCTCACTTGTATTCATATTTGACTTGAGAGTTGCTTCACATTCTCGGAGTTCACTACCTTCAAAATGCAGTTGTTCAAAACTATCTTTTTGCTCCAAGAAGGTGATGATTTGGTCATCGTTATTTAAAACTTGCCAATGGCCAGCATTATCAGGGACACTTGGCCAAAAGACCAGTTTAATAGTGTACTTATCTCCCTTAAAGTCTAGGTGAGGGACTAAGAGAGTAGCAGAGACAGCTAATGCATCCACCCGATCATTAAATTCCCTAGGAATGATAGAGATATTAAAAGCATTAAAATTTTCAATCTAATCCTAGACTAGATTGTGATAGTGGTGCAACCTTTCAGTTTTTGTCTGATAGAGGTTCCTTACCTGGCAGACTATCAACTCAGCATCCCCTTTTGCATGGAGTAGCCTAATGCCCTTTTCTCTAGTAGCTTGTAGTCTGAGCAATAGGGATTTATACTTAGCCATGTTGTTGGTATTATTGAACTACAATTTTTAGGACAAAAGAATAATGTCTCCCTAAGGAGATACCAACACAACCCCAGCTCCCAAACTAGTAGAAGAGTAGCTACTGTCAAATTATAAGGTCCATACCTCGTTAGACGCTACTTTTCCTTTGAAAACTCCTTTGTTTGGGGGAAGAGGTTCTTCCATGTGTTCATTTTGATTTGGAGATTTTCCTGCTGTGTCACTTGAATACAATCTCAAATTATCACTCGCAAGAGTTCCATCAGATGCCCCATGGAACTCATCTGTAGACAGGAAGTAGTTACCTATGCCTGAGGACTCAAATAAAATTTGAGCTTTAGGTGTTGATGATCGGGTAACTACATACCTTGCCTCTTTCTTAGGAAGTAACTTCTTCATGACACCTTAAATTTAAATTCTTGCTTCAGACATGTCCATACTTAGCTCACCTCCAATGTCTTTGCAAAAATTTCACTCGAGTAAGATGTCGTAAGACGCTAGAACATCGGCCACTAAAATCGTCATTTTTATCCACTTTTTTGGAAAAGCCGTGAAAGCATATTGAGCATCCTTTATCTGACCAAGGAGAGGAACTTGCTTATTTTCCATAGAAAAACACCTCCCAAAAGTTTTGGTCAGAGTTAGGCCAAGAGAATCTGCCACCTTCACGGGCATGACATTATCTGAGGCTCGAGAGTCTATAATACAATTACTCAGTTTATAACCATTTATAAGTAGGGAAACATAGAAAGGTTCTATATTCCCAGGAGCAATAGGGGGAGTCACAACAAGATTGTTTTGGATAGATTTATCATTAGGGGGATCATGAACGGCCTTCAAAGAATCTTGTCCTACGGGGACGGCTTTGTTTTTTACGTATTCTGCTAACCTATCAAATTGTTCTGGGTAAGCCCTCAAATATTCAACCTCTATCATTTAAATTTTAGTCTTTATAGCATGATCAATTATATCAAATAATTGAAAAGAACTTGAAATGGAGGAAGAGAGTCCATCATCAGGGGTTTTAGTATGTACGGCACTAGTCTGAGCAACGGAAGTGAAAGGTATCAGGTGATTGAAGGTACTTACTTTTTTATGAATTACCTGATCTTTTGATTGTGGGGGAAATGGAGTCCCTCATTTAGCAATAGAAACCGCTAGCCAGGGTTCTTCCCCTACCTTTCCTTTGTCAGTCTATGAGGCTGAATGATTTTGAGATTTGGTGAAAATAGCATAGGATACATCCAAACCCTCCCCTTTACTTCCAGCTTTGTCTTGGTAATACAGGAAACCGATATTGGATTTGTCAGCTAATTCTTCTTCCTACTCATTAAAGAGATTAATATCTTCTTATTGGTCTAACTGAGGTTGGAACGAATAATCGTGTTCAGCCTCTAGGTAACTGATCACTAAATTGGCAGGTGCTGCTTCGATGGCCAATCTCCCTAGAGGGGGAGGTAGGTGATTTGATTGCCTTTGGTTTTAGATAGCATTACCCTGATATTATTGATTATGGAACATTATCCTAAGCATATCTCAATAGGTAGGAGTAGACGTACCTTGGTCTATTTGCCTCTTTAAAGCTATCAGTTCATTCGTCAACTTTTGCACCATAGGATCTATAGTGCCTGAAGAAGAACTTTTAGCAGATGAAGAGAATTAATTTTTACTAGAGTCTTTCCTGATCTTACCTACCTGGATAAGATCATCTTCAATCTTAGTAGCCAAATCTTGAGCCAAGGCTAGATCCATAGGGCCATCTCGTCTCAATAGGAAACTTACTTCGGGAAGCTGTGAATTGATGAAAAAGCACTTGAGATTCTTCGAAGTGGGCTGAGCCATAGTTGGAATCCGGTTCCTCAACTTGTTTAATTTAGCTATGAAATCCCTCATAGGTTCCTGAGATTTTTTTTCATCTGTGTTAACTAAGCTAACAAAGTGTGTGCATCTTCGATAGGTTTAAACCTGACTTTGAATTTTGATTTGAGCGTATCCCAGTCAATTATTGACCCAGCTTGCAGGTGATAGAACCAATCTGTGGCAGCTCCTTATAGGGTTTCCACAAAAAGTCTTACTACTACGTCTTCAAATTCCACACCAATTATGCCACATGCTATGGATAAAGTGGCAATATGCTCGTCGGGATGGACCTTCCCGTCACCAAAAAACTTAGAATTTTTTTTTCTAGAACTACGAGGTAGTTCATGCAAAGGTGCAGTTAAATTAAGAGGACCAAAGGAATTGCCCCATGGACCTTGAGCCATTATGTTAGGGTGATAAATAGTGGGATAACAAACCTTGGTAGGGTATTTGTAAACAGAGCCTGGTTAATAGTAGAAAAAGAAGCACTGCCTTGCGTTGGTGACTTGATGGGAAGGTGGTGGAGGAAACATATCAAAGTTGCTCTGTTGTGCCAACTCGAACACAGGGTCAAAAACACCCTTGGCTCTCTGGCTTCTTGTGTAGCATGGAGTTGCCAGGTTTTGAATGAAAAAGGAAGCAAAACTACTTCAAGTTGAAGCTTGAGGCTTTAAAATGCATGTTCGATCCCCAGCAGAGTTGCCAAAAAATTGTTGGGTGAATATTTTGTCATCAACTAACTTAGGACAAAATGGGTATATCAACCACATCATAAGGAGATTTACACCATGAGAAGTGTGGGTTTACCAGATCTGGATGAGGTAAATCTCTTCTCTCATCAAGGGGAGGTTCCCTATAAATATTTATACGTTGGATATGTCAGTATAATTAAGTATAAAATAACACATGGGGTGATATAACATCATCTACTTCTCTTTTTTTAGAGGTAATGTATAAAGAACAAAAGAGGGGAATCCTAGTCCTTAGCTAACAACATTCCTCTTCTTTTAGGAATGATATCAAACAAGAAACAGAAAATCACCTGAAGTAACAAAATCCACATGAACACTCACGTAAGTGCAAAGTCTTCCGTAGCCTCCTTCAATGATTCAGAACAAACGTAACCATAGAATGAAATGAAGCACAAAGTCTTCACCCGAAACTACAAAAGATAAAAGGATCGCAAAGGTAAAAGTAGCACAAAGTCTCACTTCTACCTTTTAGAAATGCCCTTAGATAATATTAACACATCCACGTTGCTTATTAAATTAGATAAATAAGAGATTATCAGGAAAGAAAACATAAGAAATTATTTCCTAGACAACACAGATAACTTCAACACAAAGTTTGAAATAAACCTGCTTTTCATTCATTCAACAAAATATGATTTACAAGTTTGAGCACAAAGTCTCAAAAATTGCTTCAATTTCGGAAGAGTGTTTGCTCTTAATTTTTCTAAGATCTATTTACAAAAGAGGTCTCCACTATATATAGGGAGAAACTCTCAAAATTTAGAAAATAATAAAATACATAGATATCCTGGTCAAAGATGATTCATCTTTGAATTTAAGATATTTTTCTGAAATTTTTACATGTAATTACATATTACAAAATTGCATGCACTTTTCACAAAATAAAAGTGCAGAAGGAAAGAAGAGAGAAGGGAGAAAAGAATTTCAGTTCTTGTTGCCAGATTTTTTCATATGAGCATCATACATAGCAATGGATGTCTAAATTCCTATGCTGTCTGACACAATTGTGTTCTTGGAGATGACTCAGGCTCTAATCAAGGCGTCTTTCAATGTTGTGATGGCATTAACATGACCAGTTAACCTAGATTTTAGATTATCCAAAGTTAACTGAGTGTCTAGAATATTATACATAGAAGACATTGAGAAGGATTTCTCTTCAAAATCTCTTTGAATCATCTCCTTAAAACTTTGGATCATTTCTCTTGTTGAGAGGAATTGATTATCCCTCAATCTTAGGTTGTAGGGTAGTTCTTCTAGTTTATTGAGCAGGCCCGTATCACTCTTCTCGCTAGCATCTCTAGAAGCTTTGAGATCCTCAATTAAATCTTTGAGTACCTGGATCCTGAAGATCAGTGACTCTTTGATCTCAACGTAATAGTCTTTGTTGGAGATGACACCGATAGATATCAAGGTGCTCTTCTTCAAATCCTTAATCTCCCTCCATTTGCTAAGATCCTTCTCTGAACTATCGACCTCCTGAGACATAAGGGATATCAAGTCATCTAGTTCTACCATCACTTTCCTCATCTTGTCTATTTTCTCTCAACCTTTACAAGTAAGGAAACTCCCTGAGTATGCATTTTTTAATATAATCCTCTAGGACTTTCCCCTTCAAGTAAGTTTTCTTTGCCTTTTGAATGACAGGGTCATCTATGGAGAAGGCCTCTGGAGTTGCCGCTTCAAGGGGAAGAGTGAACCTTCTTATTAGTGCCGTCAGTTGTTCTGTCTTGGCCTTGTAATAATCCTTCATCTCCTTATCTCGATCAAATTTTTGGACCATGATGTCCATAGCAAACTGAAGGTCACTTTTCGCACCTTCATGAGTAACTTTGCCAAGTTAAACATGAGAGATGGAATAGCTACTTATTTCAAAACCCTGAAGGGTTGCATCCTATGGAGGCTTGGCAATCTCCAAAAAAAATTGTCCTTTTTCCTCGACCAATTTGGAGAGGATCCTTGGCCTCTTAGGAGCCTTATCTTTCACCGGCACTATTTTGCCAAAGTCGAAGTCCTCTGGAGAGATGGCCAACTTCTTCCTTTTGGGTGCAAATGTTGACATCCAAGGTGGGAGAGAAAAAGTATCAGTCATGGCAATGGTTCCCTCAGCTGGTGTTAATGTGGTAGCTTGTACACTACTAGTGGTGGCAGTGGTCATAGTTGGAGTAATGGGTGAAACTGTACCAACTACTGATTCTGGCTCTTGCTTAGAACTTTCCCCTAGATTGAAAGAGGGAGATAACAAATTTGGAATGGACCTAGAGGAGTGAGGAGTACCTGCAGAAGCAGCCTGAGCATCACCAAATATAACCCTAGAAGGAGAGGTACCTCCAAAAGAGGGAACACTGATAGGAGAGAGAGGAGAAGGAGAAGCCATAGGAGATTGAGACAGGGAAGGAGAAATGCTCTTGAGTAGTTGTGCTTCTTCTTATGAAGGTAGAGGTTCAGTGCTTGGCTATCCTATCATCTGATCATCTATTTCTATTGGCTGAGTTGCCTGTGTCTGAGGGCTCTATTCTTCAATTCTTTTAGCTACTGTTTCAGGATCTTTAGTAGTCTTTGTATTTTTGGAAACAAAAATGATTCTAGGCTTGTGAGGCCTAGAAGGGGAAGGAACATTGCCTTTGTTCTTGGTCCTGTTCTATGCCTTCCTCTTCAACTCTGCTTGGTACTCAGCCTCTGATCCCGTGATAAATTCTTTTAGTTTGATCTCTCTGGCTGCTAACTAATCATTGGTGTTAGCCAATATTGGTTCAAATCTTTTTCTCATAGAAGTTAGCTCTCTCTGAGACCACTGAGTTGGAGGAAGAGGGGAACCAATAACCTTTTCAGCTAGGTATCTGCTATTGATAATGTTCCCATCATTGACTAGATTAGAGGGGATCTCTGTAAGCCCCAGATATTCAATCTGCTCTAGGGTTAGCCTATAATAGTCCATCTTTCTAATCTCTTTAGCCATCCTTAGGTCAATCTAGATATCTTCGATCATGGGCTCATGGAACTAAGTCTTCCACCTGATTTTGTCCTTGACTCCCCTATAGTCAAATTTATCTCTTCTTTTGAACTGCTTTAGGGTGACCATCTACATTTTTGTTTCCATTACTTTGGCTTTGGCTACTATTGTAATGGAATACCTACCAATTTTGATTAAAAACTTGATACCTGGCTTTTTTAGCTCCATTTGTCTAGTGTGCATGACAACCAGTTGTCGACAAAGTTCCATTAGAACCAACTTGTCAAAAGGGAACCTGGGGAGCATATAGGGGTAGCCTTGGAAAAATCCAACTCAGAGATAGTAAAAGGTGGGAAATTGCAGGAACATACACCCATAGTCGTTGACGACTATCTAAGCCTCATCTAATACTCTCTTTTGCTCAAGCTGAGGGTCGAAGAGGCATAGAAATATGGCAAAGAAAGTGTCATTTACCCTTTTGAAATTATGGGTTGACCCTTGAAGTGTCAACTGGGGGTAATATGAGTACACTGGGGTCATCTTTCTATCCTCTTAAGTTGTTAAGCCCAAAAAAGTTTGTATTGCAGCAGCTATGTACACAAGGTACGAAGTCATATAAAACTTGGAAGAAGTCTGTACCTTGGTTAGTTGCTCATGGAGGGCGTTACTAATCTACTCTCCCCAAAAGATGACCTACTTGCCTTAGAGGATGATCTTGATGAATGGGTACATCCATTCATGAAACTTTGAGGAAGATGGGAGGCCCCGCACTGTGCTAAGAAAGGTGATCAAGTCACCAATTTCTTCAATGAAGTCACTCCTTGGGAAGTTTTGTGGCCACCTGGATAGACTGGACCTGGGTGCCTTCAGCCACCTCTTGTTCATGACTTTCTTTGCCCTCTCAGGGTCTTTGTCATATTTTTTCTAGGCATCTACGAAGTCAATCTTGGTTACTTCAGTAGATGGAGGGCACATGAAGACTTTGTCGATGAATTTAGGATCTAGCCGAATCACCACATTACCACTGGCATCTGAGACTGACTTGGTCTCTTTATTATAGAAGCGAGCACATTGGAGAATGAACTTGGTATGATGAGTTACCACTGGGAAAGTGGCAACCAAGTGGATGTTGCTTTTGATGATCCTCTTTATTTCGGTTCTTTGGTTCGTCGCCTTCGTTCGAGCTATGAAATCGGCCATGTCCACATGGCTAATTTTGGTGTCCCAGATGTTGTCGACATTAGAGGTGACTGAAGTGAGCAGGAAGACACCCTAGTATTTGTGCTTCATCATTTTTGTCTTTTTTGGAGATGCTTCTTACATTAGAATTGGCTTTGGTCAAACAAGCATCAACGAGCAAGAGTTCACTGATTGTACTGCAGTCATGATCATGAAATTAGGGGAGAGGGGATGAATTGGAGAAAATGCATTTTAAGTGATCATGGTCAATGGAGGTCACTTAAAAAGGCTGGGTCAGAAAAAGGGGCAGAAAATGAGGAAGAAAGGGAAAGAAAGGGAAAGGATGAAAATCCTCTAGAGTTAGAAAAATCTTGAGGAGGAATGCAAGGGCGGCAAAATTTGCCACCCATGCAGGGGAAAAGATAGAATGTAAGGAAGGCAAAATTCACCACCCATGAAGGATCAGCCTGCACAAGCAGCAAATTTCACTGCCCTTACAAGCCAGGGGAAAAAGGTAGGGGTGGTGAAGTTTGCCGCCCCTGAAGGGATGGCCTGCACGGGCAGTGAAATTTTTTGCCCTTGCATGTTAGGAAAGAAACATGTAGGGGCAACAAATTTCATTGCCCCTGTAGGGATGGGAAAAAAGGGTAGGGGGAAGCATGGGCGGTGATTTTTGCCTCCCCTGCGTGTAAGGATTGCGTGGGTGGCAAAATCCACTACTCACAAAATGAAAAAGGGTTTGGGGGTCATGGCATGGGTCACAAAATTTTGCCATGCATGCGGGTCTTTGGGAGGAAACCCACGGGCAAGAGGAGGCAAAGAAGAAAAAAGAACTAAAAAAAATTAAACTACCCTCAAAACTAAAACACAGGGAAGAAAGAGGAAAGAAATGAAAAATAAATTTCAAAAATAGGACCAACCTGGAAAGCCGTGCATGCCACAGGGTTAAATCCACCAAATCACACTTTGATTCATCTATTGGGTCATCCAGATGCGAAGGGCAGGAGGAGAGGAGGAAGAATGAGAAGAAATGAACTCAAATCGGTTTAAATGGGGTGAAAAATGCCCCTAACCACCTGTTATGCGTGGAAATAAATGCCGCACATGCAAATCAAGGCATGCATGGGTGGCAGATTTTGCCACCCTTGCATGTTTGATTTAGTTTAGAAGCATGGGTGGCAAAATTTGCTGCCCTTGCAAGAAAAATGTAGGGGCGGAAAAATTTTCTACCTTTGCATTTCAAGGGCAAATGCACTAGCGACAAATTTTGCCGCTCATGCACATAAACAAGAGAAAAAAAACTCTAACTTTGAAAGAGGTAGGCTTGGTCCCCTGGACACATCGAGATCGTAACGACCTTCACTTTTTAGGGAAGATGTGATTTATGATTATCAGAAGGTACAGTCAAATCGAGATGAGAACAAGAAGAGCCTGTCTCAAAAACAAACTTAGAGAGATGAAAGATGAAATGAACAAGTTTTGTAGGGGGTTGTTCCAAAAATAGGCTAATCCGATTTTGGAAACAACATTGCCAACATGCCTTTTAGGACAATTTCCATGATAAAATATCTAAGTGTTCTTCAAGATAATTTCCTTGATAAAATATCTAAGTGCCCTGCATTTATTCACTCACATCTTTTGAAACTTATGTGTAGGACACATACCCTTCAGAAATTTTTTAATGGTCCACATACACTTTAGGTTTTTTGAAATGATCCCTTAAGAAATTTTGAATGATCTACTTACCCTTTGACATTTTGAAAAGATCCCTTTAGAACATTTGAATGGTCCACTTTCCCTTCAGACTTTCTAAAAATATCCCTTCACAAATTTTAAATGTTTCACTTGCCCTTTAGACTTTCTAAAAATATCCCTTTGGAAATTTTGAATGGTTCACTTTCCCTTTGGACTTTTTGCAAAGTTCCCTTCAAAAATTTTGTTCAAGACATTTTTTTTGAAATAATTCTCCAAGACACTTTCTCTAAAAGAATTCCTTTACTTGCTGTAAGATTTTTGTCTGAGAGAATTGTCTTTACCAATATTTTTGAAAGAATTCCCTCAAAAAATACAAAGGTGCAAAATCAACTATGGAAACAACCTTATGCATTTGTAACATTTTCTCTATACATCCTTATGATATAGAAATTAGACCATAAAGAATAGACACAAACCTGATTATCATAGTGTGATCATTTACTTCAAATGACACCATACATGTAAGTGTTGATAAAATCATCCTATGTGCTTACCCATATCTTGTTAAGATAACCATGTGAGTAGAGGCATTCAAAGTACACACACAAGTCTATTCAACTCAACACCTTTGTCATTAATGCATGATAGCACATGATGTCTTTGACATCAATGACAATTCTTTAGACCTCAATAACTATGTCCAACAAAGTGACCTTGCTCAAAACTCATATAAAAATAGTTAGATACTCATGGTATGTTTTTATTATCTTATTGTTGACTCTTGAATTTTTACCCATGAGAAGATGCTTAGTTTTCCTCATCCAAGTGGCACAATAAAATCATCTCTCTTACTATGGGTGATAATTCTTTTCAGATGAGTCTCTAGATTAGGGGCTAGCTCCCCTTGATGCACCTTGAAACTCTTTCTAAACTAATAATTATGATTGAAAAGGGAGAAGGAAAACAACTAGGAAAAAAAGTGATGATGCACCAATATTTGATATCCTCTTAAGATCGAAACCACTATTTAAAGATAAACAAGGGTGTTTCACATAAAGTCACAATAAAGACATTATTGCATCAATATTTTATAAGTTAGATTCAATAAGGTATTTGATATTTAGGAGGGTGATGAATGATTCTAAAAAGAGAATACACATATACCACTTCTAAGACATTTATACACTTAGTGAAGAATGCTAATAGAGACCTACAACATCATATTTTCCACAAATTGGTAAGTGACCATAGACTGATATGGTAGAAAATAACCTTTTCACTAGTCATTATGAACAATATTTAAACTTTACTCAATAACGTAATGTGAAAATGGTGAAATCACTTGTATATTTTACAGGAGTTACAAGTATAAATCTGGCTAGAGTTTTATCATAACCAGTAGAGGCTCCTCAATTAATAAAATGAATACATACATACATACATACATACATACATACATAAATATATCCTTAAGAAAAAGATCAAGTAAAGGGAAGTCTAAAAATGATTCAAACATGTGTCAATTTGAGAATGGAAAAGTTACACTATATTATATAAGATGTTTTCTTTTCAGTTATGTCAACAGAATCAAGATGCTCCAAATTGTGTTTTGCCATAAATGGGTTTATTGGTTAGAAATTCATTTGGATGATAGCTATTCCTTATTATCTTGTTGTGCTATGAAATGGTATAACAACTCACTCTGTCAACCTACCTATTTATATTTTCTTGTACACATATGTTTAAGATTATGCCATATGTCACTTTCATATTTGTTTTTAGGTTCCTAGCAAACTCCTTTTAAACTCCAATATATATTTTCATAATTTGAAGTTGACATCCTATGGGTTATCACTCCTTTGTTTAAATCCCAATGGATAATTTTTGTAGTCTAAGATTTACATTTTATGATACATCACCTTGGGTATTTTCTTTGAACTTTTTATTTCCTATTTTCTTTTACATAATTTATTTATGGCCACTTTTCCTTATTTTCTTTTAGCTTTCCTAGTCGGTCTTTTATGCCCTATGGAATTCCCATAGACAAAATGTCTAAAAGAAATGGACTTTGGCATCTTTTGAATTTTTTGAAAGAATTATTTAGACAATTTATCTAAAAGAATTCCTTTCAACTTCTTCAAATGGTCTTCCCGTTTGAAAAAAGGACTCTTCAACACTTTTGCAATGGTCTATCTTCCTACAGACCTTCCTATAGACACCCTTTGGAAAGGTGTCACATACCCTTCAGGATTTTGAAATGGTTCACCTTTTCCTTAAAATAATCCCTTTAAATTTTTGAAAAAGTCCCTTTGGGAAGTCAAAAGTGTCCTTTTGGAAAGGGAAGTGTCCTTTCAATAAAAAAGAAATGATTTTTTGAAGAAATCAAGTGACCCTTCGAAAGAATTACAAGTGACTCTTCAAAAGAATGTAAGTTTCCTTTAGAAAACCTGCATTTGTCCTTCAAAATTTTAGAAATAGTCCACCTAGAATCAAAGACACACTTAAAAAAAATGTAAAGGTCCTTTTCGGCTTGAAAGAGCCCTTCAAGAAAGATAAAGTGCCTTTCAAAAAAGTTATGCAGATAATTTGTTTGAAAGAAAATACTTAAGGGAAAAGCTTCAGATAAAAAGTCCAAAAGAATTAAGCAAAACTTCCAAAAGAAACACTTGAATGAAACCTTAAATAAATTTTCCTTGAATAAAACCCAAAAGAAATTGAACACTTAATAAAAATAAAAGACCTTAAGGCTTAACAAAAGACCAAAACAAACTATTTAAAGGAAAGACTTGTGCATTTTTTGTGGGTTTTATACAGAGATACCTCTCTTAAATGAAACTTCATTTACTGAGTCTAACCAAAGACATGGACAAGTGACTGAATGGATAGGGGTGCCCAGTTTTGGCCTAAAAGGACAAAATTTGGTCAACAAATTGATGACTTGTAGGGGTATTATTCTTGCTATGCTGACTAGACCAATAGCCTATATAATATATTGGGCATGGAGCTAATGGATTATTGAAGAATTTTAGCAAGAATTTTCCAAAACAAAACACAAGGAAACACACCACACAACAACAAGACTAAGCAAGGACAATACAAAAATAGACAAAGATAAACTCATACCTATACCTATGCACTTAGGGAACACAAAGAAAGTATGAAATTATGTACAGTAAATAAGAGAGCCTCAGTAAAATTTTTTTAAATATATCCCATTGATTGGGATATGTATCTCGTCACCATCAAAACTCTAGAGTTAGAAAGCATTATGTTGTTTGCACTATGTGATAACATATGGACCACTCCATAAAGCATCAAACTTTGTGTCTTCTAAGCTTGGCCATATCTTCATCCCATTTTAGGATAATGTCTCCTTCCTTGAAGCTTCTTATAATGGAATTATTTTCAAAATACCTCTTTGTTTACTATTGTTGAGTAATCATGGTGTGCATAGCTTGATCTCTTATCTCTTCAAGCTCTATCAACTCACATAATCTGAATTCCATGTTGTCATTCTCCATCAATTATAGTTGAAAGGTAAGATCTAAGGCTGGTAACTCAAGTGAGATAAGAATTCTATCTTCCCTTCCATACACAAGTGTATATGGTGAGTTTTAATTACTCTTTTTGGGGTGATCCTATCAGCCCAAAGAGTTATCTTCAACTTGGTGTGCCAAGTCCTTTGATTCTCCTCTATTGTTCTCTTTATGATCTTGATGAAGTTATTTTTTGTGGAATCATCTAGTCCATTCCCTTGGGGGTAATAGTTAGAGTAGGTTCTAAGTTAGATTCCATGCTTCAAAACCCATTCACTTATCCTTGTTCCTAGAAATGCTAGTGCATTATCTGAGATGATTATTGAGGGAGCTCTAAATCTAGTTATTATACCTTCATAAAAATCAAAGACTAAAATTTCATTGGTCTCTTTCAAATCTACAACCTCTAACCATCTTGTAAAATAATTAGTGGTAGTCAACACCCATTTGTGGCCAACACTAGAAGGAGGATTGATCAAACCTATGAAATCCAAACCCCATTACATGAAGGGTTACTCAACCTGGATTAGATGAAGTAGAAAGGTAGTTATATTTTATTTTTTATTAAAAATATCACAGTTTTGGTATTTCCTTACCCAAGCATGGGTGTCCTTGAACAAGCTAAGCTAGAAGTATCCAACCCTCATAATCTTTGTAGCTATAGTTCTTAGAACAAAGTGACCACCAACTAGTCCATTATGGAACTCATGCAATACTTTATCAATATAATATGAATTAATGCACCTTAAAAGCACATCTAAAATTTCCTTCCTAAATAGTACTCCATCAAAAAGTACATAAAGAATGGATTGTAGTTTATAGTACCTTCTCTTGGCCTTATTGAGACCTTGTGGACACTCATCATTATAATGGAAATGAATAAGGTCTTGTGTCCAACTCATTATGGATAAAGGTAAAGATACTATAGGATCATAATGATGTGCCAAAACAACCTCCCTTTGCTCCTTAAAATCTAAAGCAAGATGTTCACATAGTCCTTTTCCTTTCACTAAATTGGTTGTTTTGATCTCCACATCACACTCCATCACTTTTGTGATCCAACCTACCCTTTTTACATTCAAATATCTGCTCAACATAAAATATTTCACACCAAGATGAGACACAAAAATATGAATCTTATTTCTAGAGAACATATGCTTGAACTTCTTCAAACTCTTTATAATTGAAAGCACTTGTTTATCCACTTATGTATATCTTGTCTCATAGCCTTCTAAACTTTGATAAAAAAAGGTATTAGGTTGTTCCAAATTTTCATCATTATTTTTAGTAAGCCTGATAAATATTACTCTTCAATCCCAAAGGTATATAGGTTAAATTCCTTGGAGAAGTTATGACTTGTAAGAGTAAGGGTCTGGGTAATGGCTTGCTTTATTTCTTCAAAACTTTCTTTTATCCTTCCTATCCAAGTGAATATATCATCCTTAGAATAGATTTCAAGGGATTGACCATGTTATAAAAATAAATAATAAATATCCTAATGAAATTTATCTTACTAAATAAACTTTGTAGACCCTTCATATGTTTAGGTAAAGATAATGCCAACATGGCATTTACCCTTTTCGTATCAATGGAGAGACATTTTTTGGAAAAAATGTGGCCTAAGAGTTTGCCTTCAAGAATAAAAAACACACACTTATTTGGGTTTAGATATATTAAAAACTCTATACACATCTCAAAAATATTCTTTAGGTACTTCAAGCGAGCTTTTTATTCTTTGGAAAAAATGGTCACATCATCCAGATAAACCAATATAATTTCATTGATTAATCCTTAAAAAGTCATATCCATTGCATGTTGAAAAGTAGCTCCAAAATTTGATAATATTAATGGCATCTTATTATAGGCATATGTTCCCCATTTTATGGTGAAGGATATTTTGTACTGGTCACTTTCTTTCACCAAAATCTGATTATACCTAGAGTAACCATCTTGGAGAGAAAACCTCTCACTACCTGCTACCACTTAAAAAACATTTCCATAGAAGGAAGGGGATACTGATCTCTCAAAAAGACTCTATTTAAGTCCATAAAGTCTACACACAATCTGATCTCCCCATTTTTATTACTAATAGGGACTAAGTTGGCTAGCCAAGAAGAATATTTGATGGGAAAGATGATTTTAGACTCGATTGATTTAGTGAGTTCTTTCTTCATGCAAGTCTCAATCTTGGGATTGATTGGCCTTTGTATTTTCTTGATTTTTTTGGAATTTTGATCTAGATCTATGGTATTTTTATCCAAGCTTAGATCAAAACCCTTCAAATCACTATAATCCCATGCAAAAATATCACTAAACTCCTTACATAGTTTAATGAAATCATGCTTCTCTTGACTAGTGCATACCTTTCTAAGAGCAAGTAACTTATATTTTATGATATCTACCATTTAATAGTTCTATTTATTGGTTTATATTATTACCTTATCTTTCTTGAGCTGGTCATCCTCATTGAATATGTTTTCAAGAGTCACTAGGCCTTTGTGAAGCTTATTAGACTTCGATTGAATAATCTACCCTCCATATTATTATTAAAGCTTGGAATGATTCTTTGTAGAGAAATTAGATTCTACTTGTAGGAAAAGAGATATATATTGGTAACTATCAAAAACCAAACCAATTGGTGACATTTTCTAGTATAGAAGGTCTCACAATCACCTTTAGATGACGTTGATTCTTGTCTTCTCTTATGCCTTTTGAAACATCAAACTGAGCTCCAATTGATACTAATCTATCAACATGTTTGTTATCTTATCTTGAGATATAAGTGATTTTAAATTCCATTAAATCTTCTAAAATGTCCCAAAATCTATGTTTTTAAGACTTGAGTAAGGAGTTCTTGTTCAAATTATGCCCTCTAACTTGATTGTAAATGAGTTTGTAATCACTGAACACTTATAATTCTTTTATACCTCTTTTCCTTGCTCACTATATGCCATGAATGATGGCCTCATATTGAGATAAATTACAAGTAAAAGAGATATAAAATCTAAAAGTTGAAAAATATCTCTCCTTTGAAGGTGAAACCAAAATGGCTCCACCACATGCCCTAATCTTGCTTCTAGACCCATCAAATAAAAGCTGCCACAAGCCATTCACATCTTCATTTGAATTCATCAAATTTGGAATTAAATAATCCTTCTCATGCATATAATTTACTCCAAGACTATATTCCTTAATAATCTTGTAAGGGTCATGCAAATAGTTGTCATCTCCCCACTCATCTAGGAACAAATCAGAAACTCCTTCAAGGGAAGATGATGGGGATTGATCAATATGAAACTCCTCTTCATTAATGATATCATATTTATAATTTAATACCTTGGGCGAATATGGTTCTAATTTATCTTTATGAATAGGTTATGACTCAATCTTCACTTTAGTTCCATATTTTATTCTAAACACCATGTAGGACTAGTTCGCTGCCAAGTACCCACCTATCTTAGATGTAAAGTATCTTGGAAAGAAAAGAGAAAAATAGGGAGGTAAATATAATACTACCACATCATTACTAATTTAAAATGTAGGAAAATAATTAAGGATAAAGTTCAAACATTTCAAAATCCCCAAAGTCTTGGCGGGTGATCCATCTAATTGCAAAAATCCTTTGGTCATTGGGTCATATTTGATTCCTAGCTTATATGTTATGAATTTAGGCATAATTGATGTGCTTGATCCATTATATATGATGTAATTATGAACCAAGAAATCACCAATAATTAAGGATAGCATAAATTATGAATCTTCTCATCTTTCTTTTCTTGACCATTTATAGATTGAGTTGTAATAACCAAAACCATATTGTCACTTCTACATGGGCTAGCTTGTGTACCAAGTCCATGAAATTCATTTTGGAGCATATATTTCTACCCTAGTAATGATAGATAATCCCATAATTATATATTCATATGAATATTCTTCATCTGGTCCACAACATTAATGGAAGGATTACTTACCTTGGGGTTCTCTTTAGGAACATTTGTACCTTGTCATGTAGCTTGTGGAGGTAGGGTTGTAGTAGCTATCCTAAAATTTTGAATCCTCTAATTTTCTTATGATTTAGGAGATAAATTAGGTCCTCCTCCCATTTTAACTAATTTAGGAGTCAAAATAGGTCCTTGATTGGTTCTTTGGACTTCTTCAATGACCCTTTTCTTTGATATAGTGCTGGCAGCCACACTAGCATTTTGATTGCTTGTATTCCCCACATAATTAATGGCACAATACTCACACTCCAAATGATTAATAAGAGTGGAATCAATTTTCATTTTTATATTTTATATTCCACCTTACATATGTCCTTCAAAATTTTAAGTTTTGAAAGATTGACTACCTTGTACATGCCTTGATTGTGCATCTCATTTACATAAGCAACATGCTCTTGGCCTTATTTAAAAGAAGAGTAATTGGGTTGTTCTTAGACCAGTGTTTTTTGAAATGGAATAAGGGATTTTAAGGATGTAGGAAAATTAGGATTATAAATTTTATAAGGCTTACATGGGTGATTTGACCTTGTCTTTGTGCATTACCTTGAAAAGGAGGTCTATTTGTTTATCCAAATTGATTGTAGGATTGATAAGGCCTATAGTTTTGGGCTTGTTGCCTTTTAAGAATAACCAATTCACTAGTAACACTTTAAATCAGGATTTTGAATTCATGCATTTCATTGGTAGGGGAAATGGTATATTTTTCTTGACTAGGCAAATGATTTAAAATGGGCAATGCACTTTGACAAAGAGAATACAAATCAAGGAATTAGAGGTCTAGGAGCTATCTTTCCTACATGCACAAGACAATTATCAGCATTTATGGCTATCTCATAGGTATCAAATAATTTTTTTCTACCCATATACTGAAGCATCATGGCAATGTCACTATTTAATGCTTTTAAATAGTATAAAAATGCATAATTTGTAGTTGGCCTCACAAGAATTGGGATTCTATCCCAAGTTTTTAGAAACCTAGTATTTAAATCCTACATGAATTCATGTGGTGCCTTCTTGATTGTGGTAAATTTATTAGTAAGAGATAGGTGATCACTTTTTTCCCCAAACCTATCAATCAATAGGATCCCCAACTCATCCTATGAGCTAATAGAATTTATAGGTAGGATCCCATACTAGTCCAAAACTTTTCCTTTGAAAGACAAGGCCAACAACCTAATAGCTAAATTTTCTTGATTGATTTTATTGATATTAAAAAAAAAATATTCTTGATATGTTTAATGGTAGTAATTGGACCATCTCTACTAAAATATATGACACTTTTGAGAGCAACTCCTAGAATCTGATCATATTGGATAAGTTGCAAGGGATATGCCCCCTAGAAAGGCATAAAAGATTGTCTTCTAGTCATATTATGAATATTAATATAGACATTAATAATAGTATGCAACACAAATTTGGATGGTTTAATCTCAAACTCTCTTTTGTAGGGATGAGTATTGAGAAACCTAGACCTATTGGTGGAATATGGAGCCAATTCCACTAACTTAAAGGCTTCACCTTTAGCAACAGACCTAGTGGTCACCTTTGGCATGGAAATAAGGACTAATCATCAACTAAAGACTTTGAATTATTCAATGGATTCACCAAGTACTAAATATAATACTTATTTTTTTTCAACTGTGTCAAGATCAGCACCAATCTTGAACAATCTTCTAGGACTTAGTGTCCCTTAGGGCATGCCAAAAACTATTGACACTTGAATTTACACCCTTGAGAAGATGATTAGTTCTCTTCATCCAAGTGTCACAATAGAATCATCTCTCTTATTATGCATGACAATTCTATTGAGATGAGTCTCTATATTATGGGCTAGCTCCCCTTGATTCACCTTGAAACTTTTTCTAAAATAACAATTGTGAATGAAAAGGGAAGTCTAAAAATGATTCAGACATGTGTCAACTTGAGAATGGAATAGTTACACTACATTCTATAATATGTTTTTTTTTGGTTATGTCAATAGAATCAAGATGCTCCAAACTGTATTTTTCCATAAATGGCTCCATTGGCTAGAAATTCATTTGGATGCTAGTTGTTCCTTATTAGCTTATCGAGCTATGAAATGATATAACAACTCACTCCATTTGCCTACCTATTTACATTTGCTTGTACACATATGTTTAAGATTCTACCATGTTTTATCTATATATTTGTTTTTAGGTTCCCACCAAACTCTTTTTAAACTCTAATGGATATTTTAATAGTTTGAAGTTGACGTCCTGTGGGTTGTCACTCCTTTGTTTGAATCCTAACGAATACTTTACGAATTCTAAGATTGATGTTTTATGGGTCGTCATCTTGGGTATTTTATTAAAAAAAATTATTTCTTATTTTATTTTAGACAATTTATCTATGGCCACCTTTCATTCTTTTCTTTCATCTTTTTTGTTCAGTCTTTTATGCCCTTTCGAGTTCTCGTAGATAAAATGTTTGAAAGAAATAGACTTTAGTACCTTTTGAATTTTTTGAAAGAATTCTTTGGACAATTTATCTGAAATAATACCTTCATACTTCTTGAAAGGGTATTCCCCTTTGAAAAAATGACCCTTCAACACTTTTGTAATGATATATCTTCCCATGGACCTTTTTGCAAATACCTTTTGGAAAGGTGTCACATGTGAACTAGGAATTTGACTAAGAATAGGAGATTAGTATCGTTTTAGTAAATGAAACTATATAAAAAACACACTAAACTAACATCTTCATGTCTAATTATCAGGGTGAGATTAGTAACAAAAATTAATTACAAACATAACTAAAAATTAAGGAAAAACAAGAATTCCTTCACCTTCCTTGGATGCTCCAAATGCCTTTTTAATAGTGGCTTTCTTGGTTTTGTGCTCATGAAGTCCTTGGAAATAGAAGCGTGGCTACATCCATCTCTCCTTGGCACCTTTGGCTTTGGCTTGGCTTGGCTTGGAATCAATTTGGCATGGTAACACTAGTTTGCATGAATATTTTGGAATCAATTTTTCATTATAACTTTACACAAATTAAGCTTAAAAATTATGTTCATAGCCTCTCTATTTATAGATTTTCAAGAATGACCAGAATCAACTATGACCATCCATCTCAAGATTGAGATGTGTGGTCATGGATTAATTGAATTATGTAATTAAAATCCATAATTATCCTCATCATGACTTTTGAAAAAGGGACATTAATGAGGTATGGGAGGTAATGAAGAGGCATGGGAGACCCATAATCTTGATATTTATGGAATTTATGACCTAGAGATGTCTTTCAAAGAAATGAGGTCACCTAATGTGCAAATATTCAATATTCATTTATAAAAATAGGTTTTTAATAAGTTTACATGGAATTATTAATTAAGACTTGATTTGGATTATTAAGTTCTTAAGCATGATTAAACACTTTGAGCCAGTCAAATTTTGGACCAATAACAAGGCATTCAAATTGATCAGAATGCCTTGTTATTGGTCTAAAATTTGACTAGATTAGAATTATAAGTCAATATCAAATACATTGGATCCATTATCACATTTAGGATTTTTCCAACACCAAATTTCAAAAACACACATCTCATACAATAAATTTGATAGAAAAGAGCAATCCAGAGCACCTAGGTGCAAAATTGGCATTTTGACTCAAAATGATCTGATCAAAGTTAGTTGTCCCTTAAATTGCATTGCCCCATTTTGTGATAACCTGGCCAAAATTGGCACTTGAATATGTCAATTTCAACTCATTTAGTGTGCTTTAGTTTTTCTAGGCCAAATTTTGTACTTTGATGGAAATTGGTCAAAAGCATAGTTGGAGATCATTAGTGGCTAGATTTAGGTGTCTACAATTTACCCCTATTTGGGAAGGTGTTGCAAACCATAGGTAAAACAATGTATTCTCAAATGATGAGAAAAGGTTTATATGCCAAAAAGAAGATGATGGTTGAAGAACAAAGCTCTAAATAGTTTTGAGAAGCCTATGATGATGCCCCCTATAGGGAGTAGCCATCACATTTGTTGATGGATGGTCCCTCAAAAAGAAGAAAGAAGAAATATGGAATTAACCCATGGTTGAGATTAATCCAAACAAGAAAATTCTTACATGCGTTGATGTAAAAAGGATACTTATTTTCCCAAAGGTGGTTATAATCAAGAATAAAAGTCAAAATAATGATTTGCCCATAGGTGGTTATAATCATTAAGAGACCTAGATTGGCTAAAGATGATTGTGCCCTAGTTAGGGTTGATTAGTAAGCATAACTCAAAGATATAACCTAAAATAGAGATTAAAGATGAGTGGGTGTAAAGTGATGAAAGATATGAATAGAAGAATAAGATTGATTAGTGTGAATGATTTAGTTGTACTTGCCAATGTGGAGATGCTTATTTTGATTAGAAATGATACAACTAGAATAGTTAATGGGTTGATTTGATCAAGGGTGGGATGGGAGGATTTTCCAAGGTGCTAAGGAGAAACTTTTGTGGCTCCATTGATTTTAGACCTTTTTGAAGTTAATTTTTTGTATAACATGTGATAGTAGGCATCATGATAGAACTTCATGAAGACTTGGTTGAAATATGCATAAAGATTGACTCTCAATCTGATAAATACTTGAAAAAAATGCACCAATGATAAAAGCATGATGATAATGTTGACATATGAATATAGATAGAATCAAGAATAATGTGTATAAGGAATCACCCATTGAACACATATAGATTGAGTCAAGGCAATAGTGTTAAAATTAAACAAATAAGGAAGCAAACAAACAAAAAGCTTAAAAACAAAATTAAAAAAAACATCCTAACGATGACTTTGCCCCAGTAGGGTAGATCAAGGATAATTGACTAGGATTAGATATGACAAATATTTTTGGATTTTTTGAAATTTTATGAATGTTTTTGGCATTTTGAGGTATCTTACCTCATTAGAGAATGACAAGATACCTAATCACAAAATGGTCAGAGTTTTTTGTTTAGGTTTCTCACAAAATGGTGAGAGCATATGGAAAGGGGGATTGAGGTAACCTCAACATGAATTGAGCATGATCCACATAGTCCCCTCAAGTCACAGTAATTCTATCCACATAAAGGTGAGGAAAAACCAACTAGGTCCCAACAAGTTTTCAAATCTAAAAAATGGCCAGTCAAATAAAAAAATGATGATAAAGTAATGCGGTAAGGCATGGTAAACACATGTTGCCCCTAGTTTACCCACAAATAGTTATAACTAGGATACAATGAAATAGGTCAATAGTACCAATTTTCCCATATGTATTTATAATTAGTAGCAAGACTAGTGAAACACTAATTTACCCATAGGCAATTATAATCAAGCTCACATAAAAAAACTTGATACAAGATGGAAAATGAAAGATATTTTTCCAGATCAACTATCACACTACTTTCATAGACTATCATTAAAACATGGATTGGATTGATTGTTGAAACTTAATTATAATCCTCTCATAAAAAGTACAATAGGAACTAAAGTAGCCAAGATCAAAATAAGATTGGGTAGGATGACTAAAAATAGGCTTTGGTCTAGATAAGAATGGAATGATAGGATGATATTTTCTTGCTAAGTATAATGATAGTTTTTGATATATTAAGAAAATGGTAAGAGGGTTTCCCCAAAGTGAGAAGGTGATTGGTTGGGATATGCAACAATGGTAAAAGCATAAGTAACAATGGAAATTACATGGCAATGAAATGATATGGTACATTTTTTTGGCATAGGTGTGGTTTTTGATTATATTGTTCCTATCGATGGGGAGGTGTACATCCTAATCAATAGATGATACAAACATAATATTTTACCATGTTAATTGCTATCCCACACCTTATCTAAAAAGTTACTCTATCAAGAACTCAATGTAGATTTGGATTCTAAGAATACTTTTATGATCTTCATTAGTCATTGATTATGATTCCTTCAAACATCAAGACAAGGTATCTTTATAGCCTCTACAAAGAAAATTGAAGCCATGGATGGTAAATAATGACAAATAATGGATGGTAGGTTTGACTGTGAAATGAAATGGTAGATGATAATACAATGTGGAATGGTTGGAAAACAAATGAATATTAAGATGTTTTGTCACACATAATGTTTTTGATGCTAGATTCAGCATAATTTTGGTTGTGGTAAGGCCGAAGACTTGTTATCTTGATAGGACCATAAAAAAAATTTGTTGGTTGGGCCTGAGATTAGATACTATCTGATTAGGCTATAGATAGGAAGGTATTTTGATTTGATATTTGATTTTGTCTTCATCAAGTAGTGAATAAATTTTATGCTCAACTATTAGTACCTCAATGTGGTTTTCACTAATGAAGTTATCTTGATTGTCTCATGTCACCTCCAAGAAGGTTTCATTAAATAATGTTGACTTTTAACTTTGATTATCCTCTAGCACTTCCAAAAATGTTTCATTGGAAGATGTTGAGTTCTAACTTTGATTGTCCCTTAGAACCTTCAAAAAGTTTCACTAGGAGAGTGTTCTACTATATGAATGTGGTCTTATCCTTCTTTCTCTTCTTCAACTACTATGTCACCATGTATGTAGTTTAACAAAGTGTGACTTTGTAGATACCAATCGATACTTGTGGGAGATGAAATGTTAATGATATGGCTATTCTAGTTGATGGTAATGGCCTGTAGAATGGTAATATAAGATACTAGGATAACTTGTGTCAAAGTTGAAGTACTCATCCTCAAAAACCATAGAAGGATCACAAATGTATTCGAATTGATATACAAGGCATTCATAACCAATGTTATAATAGCCACAAACACATTCTTCTTCTAAATCTAATTTTAACTCAAGGGACTCTAAATCTGATGTTGAGACTAATGTTGATTTAGATTTTGATGGTAAATTTGATGTCAGGTCAAGAATAGAACCTGACTCTAATTCTAATTTTTCATCTGATGGGTACTTTATTTTAATGATGTCTTATTGAATATTTGGTTTTGGAGATGTAATGGCTTTTGATGGCATAATAGGCTCCACAAAAATTAGTTTATCAGAGTGGGACTACTCTAGGATGGGAAAAAGGTCAAGATACAACTCCTCAAATACTGGCTTGTCAATAAGAGGATCTTGAAAAATAAGCACATGGTTGAGGTAATTATTTTCACAAAGGTAGTTATAATCATTAAAAAGTGACTTGATAAAGACTGGCTCATCAGTGTGAGACTCTTGGACAACTATTATATGATCAATAGGTGATTCATCATAGGCTAAATTATAACAAGTGGTTGGTTCAACAAAAATGTCTTGGATTGGTTAGTTGTTTAGGCTTTGGTTTTTAAGGAGTTATAAAATACCAATTTTGAAAATAGCTTGGTATTTTAAAGATTGGATCAATTGAAGTTTGGATGGGATTAGTTCTGGAAGAGGAATAGCTTGTGGTTGGATAATGATAAGGAATTGAGGAGAATGATTGCTCGCATGAGCCAAAAGATGAAGTCTTGAAATGGTAATGGTAATGTGGTGTGGAGTTTGATTGCTCATATAAGTCAAAGGACTAGGTTTTGGAATGATGAAGGGGAATTATGGAACCTAATTACTTGCATAAGCCAAAGCATCCAAGTATTCTTCTTAAACTATATCATCCCAGTTATGAGCTAGCTCATAAGTTGGTTCTCGACTGTGTTCCACGTACTGATTATTATAAAGAGGGTATGGATCCATATCCCAAATAACAATATCTGTAGTTGGGTCTTAAAAGTCCTCCTCACAATCCTCTTCATTCCAATCAAGGTCTTGATTTGGATTTTTTGGATTTTGACTATGTTCCACATATGGAGTATTGTAGGGATAATAATAAAACTCCTTAGAAAATCTTTCTCTATAGGGGTTCCTAGTGGGATTTTGTGTGGCCATTATATCATAAGTTAGATTGTACATGACTCCATCATAGGTGTAACTAGACATATATATATATATATATATATATATATATATGGTGATGATGAAATCTTTAAAAACAAAAAGGCTTAGAGTTATATAAATTCCAAAAAAATTATGTCCAAAGGATAAATGGTTCAAACTTGGTCTAACTTGGTTGAAAGTGGAGCTATATCTTCAACATGGTTTGAAAATGGAGTTGTATCTTCAAAATGATAAAATATTCTAAAATCAAGTGTCTAATATCAAATGTCATAGGCACAAAAAGTCAATCATCTGAATAAAAACTATCATGTCAAAGGTCTAGGTCAAAGTGTTTTAAACAAGGTCTAAACTAGGAAAGGAAAAAGTAGAGTCTTTTATCCAAACATGGAGTTAAAATCTAGGATGAAACAAATAGGCATATGCTAGGACTTTTCCTCAAATAGTATCTAAACATATACTTGAAACAAAGGTATCATGTGATTTGATTTAATCTAACAAGTTTGAAAATAAGTTTGACATAAACCCAACACATGAAATCAAACATAAACATGATCAATTGGCATATGGCATGAAGCAAAAGGATCTTGAAGAAAGATTGTGTTTTCTCAAATAAAGTCATAAAAAATGATAAGGACATGTACTAAACAAAAAAACTATCAATAGTTTTCAAATTTGGGTAATTAATTAACTAAAGTTATGCAACCCAAAAGATAAAAATATATGTATCAACCCCATGAATTAAGTATTAAACAAAAATCAATTAAAGTTTGAATCTAAACTTGACAAGGCTAATTGAAAACTCAACATTGAAAAAAAGTATTTGACCAAACAAACTAGACAAGATTGGACAACATGATGACACATAAACAAGGTCTAAATGGCTAATGTAACATGGTTTGAAATAAATAGTTTCTAATACAAGGTAAACTAGTCTTTAAACAAATTGAGTAGCCTAATAGCATAAGCATGCTCTAATGATGTGATCTATGTTATGTCTCAAAGACTCAAAAGGTTCAAAATGTTTTGACATGATTTGGGAAGCATAATACTACCCTCCTTAACTTAAATACATTGTTTTGACATGGATTATGAACAAACAAACAATTTTTAGTCTCAAAACATACCAAGAAAAAATGACCAAAATACACTAATTATAATCATCCAAATCCTAGCAAGGGTATGGAAATGTGGGGTTGACTAAACTAGAGAACTTTCAAACGTTTCTAGGGAAATAAATTACATAATGACTTTCACATCAAATGATGCAAAATATAAGCATATAAATTGGGTGACCATGGCATTATCTAGTTGTAAAATGGTCTAGTATTTTTATGACCACCACATCCTATTGTTCATTTAGTGTAGTGTGATGTCTAAATACAGATACATCCAGTGTATAAATCAGGAGTAAGTGAAGTCAATGTCAGGAGATGAAACCCTAGGTTAAAGCTTCCCTAAAGAAATCATGGGAGGTAATGACATCCCCCTCGCAATCCAAGTTTACATGAAATAAAGAAAGCATAAAATAGAAATACTTTAGGGTCATTGTCAAGGTCACCCAATACTTTTACAAGTTTTGGGGGAGTGCTTTAGATGACATTCTTTCTATGCCTTGGACTAAGAAATTTGAAAATAAATAAAGTGATTTTGATTCTAATGGTTCCCTAAAGGGGACAAATGGAATATCATACATTCAACATCTTGGTATTTTGTGAAAACAAAGTGCTAATTGAAACAAAGAAAATAAAATTGATAAGTGTGTTCAATTTTAAGCCCAAATGAAAGATTTGGTGGTGTTAATTTGAACCAACTTGGTCTTAAAATTATAATTTGAAAGCCTAACTTATAAAAATATTTACTTAATCACCTAAATGTTTCATTAAGCACCAAAAACAAGATTCCTAATTCATTTTAAAATCATGTAAAAGATGGTCTAAAACATGTTTTAACAAATTTGAAGTCTGTCGATTACCTATCTACCCTTAAGGCATCACCCAAAAAGAAAATGCATTAGGTTAGATAATGTTAAAAGAAATTTTTAAAAAATATTTAAAAAAAAAAAATTAAATATATGAACACCTTCAAACAACAAATTAGAAGGCTAAAAATAAAATATAACACATAACACATAAAATCTTGCACATAAAATATAAAAAATAGAAATTAGTATTTTTAACACAACTTTTAAAATGTAGATCGGTTTCCTAAAAAAAATTAGAGGTTGTCAATAAATATAGGGGTCACATATATAAAAAAATTTAAGTCCAAAAAATTAATAAAAAATAAGTTATGAACTTTGTTCTAACTATTTTTACCAAAAAAATAAAAAAATATAAAGTGACAGTCACTAAAATAGCTATAACTTCTAAAATATAAATAATGTTTTTTGTGAAATTTTTAGAACACATCAATGACATATTTATCTATATTAAAAAAAATGTAGATAAAAAAATTAAATAAATAAAAATTTATGACTTCTTTATTGTTGATTTTAACTCAAAGCAAAAAAAAAAAGAAAAAGAGAGAATCAAAACTATGAAACACAAAAAAAAGTTTGTGAATTGCGCTCTCATGAAAATCATCCCACCAGGAGTGCCATTATGTGATATGTAATTTGACTAAGAAGATAATATTAGTATCATGTTAGTGAATGAAACAAAATAAAAAAAACACTAAACTAACATCTTCATGACTAGTTACTAGGGTGAGCTTTGTAACAAAAACAAATGACAAACACAACTAAAAAGTAAGGAAAAACAATAATTCCTTCACCTTCCTTGGATGCTCCAAATGCCTTTGTATTAGTGGCTTGATTAGTTTTGTTCTCATGAAGTCCTTGACAATGGAAGCTTGGCTACCTCCATCTCTCCTTGGCACCTTTGGCTTTGGCTTGGCTTGAAATCAAGTTGGCATGGTAACACTAGTTTTAATGAAGCTTTTGGAATCAATCTTGAATTATAACTTTGCATAAATTAATCTTAAAAATGATGTTCATGGCCTCTCTCTATATATAATTTCAAGAATGATCAGAGTCAACCATGACCGTCCATCTCAAGATTGAGATTTGTGGTAAAGGATTAATTTAATTATGTAATTAAAATCCATAATTATTCTCATCATAAATTTGGAATAAGGGACATTAATGAGACATGGGAGGTAATAAAGAGGCATGGGAGACCCGTAATCTTGATATTTACGACATTTATGGCCTAGGGATATCTTCCCAAGAAATGAGGTCACCTGATGATGCAGATATTCAATATTTATTTATAAAAAAAGTTTTCAATATGTTTCCATGGAATTAGTAATTCAGCCTTGATTTGGATTAATTATCTCTTAAGCATAATTAATCATTTTGTGCACAAACTACTCAAATTGATTAGAATGCCTTGTTATTGGTCTAAAATCTAATTGGTTTATAATTGGAAGTCAATGTCAGATGCATTGGATTATTATACCATTTAGGATGTTTCCAACACTAAATATCAAATGCATGCATCTAATACAACAAATTTGATAGAAAAGAGAAATCTAGAGCACCTAGGTGCAGAATTGGCATTTTGACTTGAAATGATCTGATCAAAGTTAGCTAGCCCATAAATTAAATTTCTCTATTTAGTGATATCCTAGCCAAAATTGACACTTGAATATGTAAATTTCAACTCATTTAATGTGATTCAGTGTTTCTAGGCCAAAATGTGCACTTTGGTGGAAATTGGTCAAAATCTTGATTGGAGGTCATTGGTGGCTAGATTTAGGTGTCTACATCACATACCATTTGAGATTTTGAAATGGTCCACCTTTTCCTTGAAATAATCCTTCAGACTTTTTGAAAAATTCCCTTTGATAAGTTGAAAGTGTCCTTTCAAAAAGGCAAGTGTCCTTTTGGGAAAAATGAAATGATCCTTGGAAGAAAGCAAGTGACCCTTTAGAAGAATTACAAGTGACCCTTCAAAAGAATGTAAGTGTCCTTTAGAAAACCTATAGTTGTCCTTAAAAATGTCCCTTCAAAAAAATTAAAGGTCCTTTTGGCCTAAAAGAGCTTAAAAATTTTGAAAATAGTCCACTTAGACTCAAAGATACCCTTCAAAAAAATTAAAGGTCCTTTTTAGCCTAAAAGAGCCCTTCGAGAAAGTTAAATTGCCTTTCATAAAAGTTATGCGGACAATTTTTACAAAAGAAAATACTTAAGGGAAAAGGTTTAGATAAAAAGTTTGAAAGAATTCAGAAAAAAACTCCAAAAGAAACACTTGAATAAAACCCAAAAGAAATCTTCCTTGAATAAAACATAGAATAAATTGAAGACTTAGTCAAAATAAATTACCTAAAGGCTTAGAAAATGACCAAAATAAATTGTTTAAGGGAAAGACTTTTGCATTTACTATGGGTTTTATACAAGATACCTCTCTCAAATAAAGCTTCATTACTGATTCCAACCAAAGACATGGATAGGTGACTAAATGGATAGAGGTTCCCAATTTTGGCATAAAAGGCCAAAATTTGGTCAACACTTCTTTATTATATTCAATATCTTAACTATGTTTTCCAAAACATTATATCCTTCACATAATTGCTATATCTCAACTAGTCAATTTAGGTGTATTAATCCTTTTTAAGTATTTGACCCTTGCTCTCACCCATCTTAGTCAGTTCATGAACCTTTACATACATTAAATACCTTTATAATTATCACCATACATTTTTAAAATGTTAAACAAACATTTCATAAGTTGGTCATAGTACACAAGGACCAAATCCACAAATAGGCCTAATGGAAACCTAATATGATTAGGTCTGTCCAATCCACACATTACCACTCTAACACTTAATAACACTTATTGTCTTAAATTTTTTTTTGAAACAATTCATACATGCCTCAAATAAACTAATAATAGCTTTATCTTCAGTCCCTCACTTCATTTTTCCCATTTCACGCTTTGAACCCACCAATTAGGCCTACTCGCCTTTTAGGCCTTCTCACTACCAAACATCTATCTTTCAAATTTGAGCCAAATACACAATTTTCCCACATAAACCATGCATAAAATAATATTAATCAGATATTAAATACTTTAAAAAACTTCCCAAAATTATTTGGTCTCCATTACATAGGCCAAAAGGCCTCAAGAACATTGTTATAGATAGCTTACTTAGAAACACCAAACACTATCAATACAGAGTTAATATCATTTTAATTTATAGACTTGAATAGTGACTTAAAATGAAAAAAAATGCATTAAAATGATATTATTATTCCTTTATAACACATTAAATGGATTTTATCATTCATCTTAGTGAAAAATGACTTAGGAACATCCTTTTCACACATATACAGAAAGTTAACTGTAGGGTCAAAAACATAGTCGAGACTATCAACTTAGAGAAAACTTATGGGAACACTTATATGATATTAAAATGGATTTTTGTGAACATTTATAATCAATTATATAATATATAATAATTTATATATATATATTTTCATATATAAAAAATTATAGTACACAGGAATACTATAGAAAGTATAATGAAGCCCAATATTGGTCTTACAGACCAAGCTAACTGTCACTCTTCAAGACTTCAATGTGCTAGATCTATGTAGATTTTGTATAGCACCTGATCTAAAGATATAAATATATATAAATCTTATATAATGAATAAATACCTGAAAATCTCTGCATATGATGAACACCTGCTATACCCAATGAATGACCTCTGAAGCCCCAGATCTGAAAAGTTTGATATTCCAAATGCTTTGCCCTCAACTTATTTTAAAGGCTCCCAGGAAACTTCTAGAAGAAGTCAACTTTATTTAATATGTTATTTTATTTATTTCCATAATAATTAAATTAATTAATTAATTAAAGATAAATTTTTGCATAGGTGTAGGAATAATAAACACTTATATAATAATGGGATATTAGTGATATGTATTTAATAATTACCCCATGCCTTAGGATCCATCCCTAGTCCTCTACAACCAATCTTTGATCTCATTCTCATTCTCACCTAATTTTCTCACTATTATGCTCATTAGCCCAATTTAGCAATAGTCTAACTTCCATGACCAGTTTTGCACATTTTTTGTCAAAAAAATACTCATAAAATTTCATGGGAATATAATATAAGTATTTCACATCATCCTTTATCCATTTTTGTGTTTTGATCTAGTCAACCCTGCATGTAGAATCAAAAACCTTGAAAATAAGGGTTTTCATGTAGCTTAAATTCACCATCAAGACAAAAAGAACCACCTAAGGGAAATTTGAAGATTAATTTACATGTTACAAACACAAAATTAGGTTAAATATACCATTTTTATACATAGACTATTAGATGTTTTCTATTGGGTATTTATAAAGGTTTTGACTACCTTACCTTCTTAGCAATCATTCATAAAGGATTGCCCCTCAACTCCAAAACCAATTCCAAGAAATTAAATATAAGGATATTACCCAAATATCATGAATTTTTTATGATCTCATGAAAATATTTCACATGCCAATGATCATGAGAAACTTCTTCTAGGGTTTGCAACAACCTTTTCTGTGCACACAATCAACCTTACCACAAATTTTTTTTGTTTTCTCCTTTAGGTATTGAATTCAAACATGGTCAATATGTTTATAAAAATACCTCACACCATATTAAATTATATAAAGAGCTTTGGCATCTTTGAAAAATATCTTGACCCCTTATTAGGCCATTATGGATCACTTTGTGCACTTAGGCTTTATACTACTAGTTAGATTTAGACTATGATCATGCCTCGAAACCACTTAAAATATTCTCATAACTTTATATTCATGTCATAAAAAATCATAATATTCTCTCACACTACCACCCTTGCTCACATAGGTGTCATATGGCTCAACTCATCATGCTACTAGACCTATGTCATTTCACTAGGTTTCTTCTTAGCTAATTTGGCCCACATACCAAGCTTCTATCTGGATAGATAAGCCGAGTAGAGTTCCTAACCCATAAATGATCAAAAAGTGAAAAAAGAAAGCATAAAATTTCTAGACCATCTTCACACATCATGAATAAATGGATAGGTCAGTCTATTTTCACACTTCATAAGTTCACTTAGGAGGCCTCTTAAAGAAAAAAGATTGCATGGACATGAGGTTATTCATTCCTAAATAATGATCTATAAATTTTCTATCTTGACAAACTTACTATCTCTAGATATAGGTCTTTAAAATTGAACTTGTAAAGTGGGACGTGTGTGCAAACATCAAATTTGGGCTTCATGAAATAACTTTTTGGATTTGAATGATGCTAAGGTTGAACATAGAGTTGATATGTATCAATATATCGAGAGCTTGGGTAGATGATATATGGCACATGCAAGGTTAAAGATCCAAAAAGTTCCTATAAAAAGATCAAAAATTAATATTTGATTAGATCAAATATAAAATAGTAAGCAAAAACATGATGATGTTAGTGGGTCTTGAAGATCTAATGGAGTGCATTTAATTATGAACTTAATATCCAATGGGGAGTATTAAGTCAAAAAGTTAGAGGATATTGAGATCAAGTAAAAGGATGATAAGTGTCATGATCATAATGAATTAGTAGATTAATGGTTCACCTTTGATCAAGTAGGATATTTATATCACGTATTCAATTAGACCAAGGAGATCAATGGTGTGTATAGGGTTAATGGTCAATGAGCTCAAATTGAATGTGAAGTCAACATGTGGTTAAATCATAAGAGTATATGAAATTGATAGCCTATCCTAAAGATAAACATACAATTTCCAAGTGTCTTAATCTCAAAATCCTACATCGATATCGATGGTTTATATGAAAAGTTGAACTCAAGAGACTTCAAGTAGAGATTGAATATAGTTCAGGTCAAACTAAGAGAAAATGTTTCAAATGGATATATTTCCATTATAGCTTAGTAAAATACCCTCAATTAGATGTAGCCATATAATTAAGATTTATAATAACAAGGTTCTATTATAATTAAATCTCAAATGTAGGATAGGTTTGATTAAACCTAATATATTTCAAGATAGGACTGTATAACCTATAGGTTTTCATTGATATTATAGATATATGAAAACCAATAAATGAATTTGTTTTCAATATATAGTAAAACTATGTTCAATTGTAGAGTAGGGGTAGATATAAATAAGATATGGAAGGGTGTCTTATCTTCCAAAATAGTCATATCCTTGACAAATAGGTACTTATATCCACTTAAAGCAGACTTAGTCATGGCTCTATCAGGATTTAAGATATGAGGACTTTGTCTTTATAATGAAAGAAAGTGGGAGATGGTGTAGAATATCAAAGCAAATGGATTTGGGAATTGGAGATTACAATTGAGTATTTAATTCTTCTTATAGCCTTTAACAAGATCATGACAAGATCATGACTTATCATAACAAGATCATGACTCATCACCTTTAACAAAATCTTGTCCTATAGCATGTTACTCGACTAATGATAAGATTCAAAGGCTATTTGGATAAATGTAAGAAATATTTTCAATAGAGAACTGGTGATGATTCTATCAAAATATGGTGGAACATTCATAAAAGGTGGTAGCTCATTTAATGATCTTATATGGCATGCTCTCCATATACACCTCATGTCATTTAATAATCAAGTAGCTCATTCATGACATGAGAAATGCATTATGGCTAATGAAGGGAGAATGGGAACCTATTGAGGGACCAAATTATAAAAACCTCTCAAGTGAGATGATGGATGTAAGTGGTTACATTAAAATCATCGAGGATAAGCTAAGAGGCCTTGAATAAAATTATATCCAACTCCATCAACCTCATGTGTCTTCATATACACCACATCATCGCTCATATATGCCACCTATTCTTCCCCAAAAGACCACTCTAAGTGACCCTTTGAGTGTTACAAGTTCTTCATGTGTTCCTCAAACCTTCCCTTCTTGTAATTTAATCCAAGAGAGCCTTTACAAAAATAAGGAGATTGTTGTTGAGAATCCTATTGTGTATATCTAAGATTCCACTTATCTTCCCCAAGAATCCTCTTGTACCTCATACTAGCCCTCTTATGTTCCTTATATTCATGAGGCCACTAACCACCTTAAAGAGGGTATTTTTAAAGAGAATATAGATATAAAAATAAAATAATTAGAGATAAAGATGAGAAAATAAGAAGAGAGTCAAAATCAAGAAAAGATGGATGTTTCCTACACATTATCCTCATGGAAATTAGTCAAGGCATGTAGAAAAATAAGGAGGCACCAATTCAAGATCCACCTAGAAGAGCCTTCAAAGTCCCTAGCTAGAAGGATACCCTCCTAAATTGCAAGGTGAACTTATTCACGCTCCCACAATCTCCCTCTTGGATAAAGAGCTTGTTATACAAAGGATAGAGGAGGATATTGAAATCATAGGTGAGCCTAAAGAGGACAATTAAAGTGTTTATGATGAGGATATCATATTAGGTAGCCCACTTCATTCAAAAGGGGAAGAAGTAGGTTTAAACCAGTTTTGTTGGTATGGATTTTACACTAATGAATTAGATCCTGATGAGGACAATCCTTAAGTTGAAAATAGAGTAGACCTTGAATGGACTATTGAAGGTCGATTCTGTTGTTCCCAAAATCTGTCACTTGTCTTTGGGGACAACATATCAACTATTTTGGCTCCTACTAACCAAAATTCTCTCTTCCCTTCTCAAAAAAATGTTCTAAGTATTCAAATTCTTTAACTATTCAAGTCTTCTCAGTTGGAGAACTCACAGGTTCAATAGGCAGGCTTTCTCAAAAAGAAATTCCAATACTTAGGCATTTTCAAGGCTAGTTCAACACCAAGGTTCAATCAAAAGACTCATCAGTGGGATTCAAACAAAAGATTCAACCATTGAACCATTTAACCCCGCCTTCAAAGGTTCAAAGGTTCAATGGGTTCAAAGGTTTAACAATTTCAATAAGATCAAAAGACTTAAATGAAAGAAGACTTCAAAGAGGAAATATTTAACCCATTGAACCATTGAACCTTGAACCAAAATGGTTTAAAGGTTCAAGGTTCAACGAGTTCAATAAAATTTTGAAGAGCTGTTTCAAATGAATGGTTCAAAGTGGTTGGTTCAAGAAATCAATTGAATGAGCAGAACACAGTATTGAACCATTGAACCATTAAACTATTAAACCATTATTGGTTCAATTGATTGGTTCAATCAGTCAGTTCAATCTAAAGGAACAAAAGGATACTCTCAGAAAGATTTTTTGTGGAAAATTTTCACAATAGAAATCCTTCGAACAAAATGTTTGAAGAAATTCCTTGAGATATTTTGTCTGAAGGAATGTTGAAAGGCCCAACAGAAAGTGGCAAAGGTAGAGGAAAGATTTCCTTCAGACAAAGTGTCTAACAGATTTCCTTTAGACATTTTATCTGAAGGATTTGAAGAACAAGGCTGCTCCAAGGACCCTAAAGGGAAGGTACCCTTGTGGGGGACTCTCAATGACCATGAAATGGACCACTCTCAAGGCCTGAAGGGATAACTTCCCTTCGGGGGGGTTCCAAAGATAAAAAGCTAAAGGAATTTCAAAGTTTGAAGGAAAGCGATTGAACCAAAGAAGTGATTGAACTAAGGAGCTGATAAGACTACCCAAACCATTGAACCATTAAACCAATGAACTCTCATGGTTCAAAGGTTCAAGGTTCAATGTGGTCCAAGTGACTAGCAACTAGTGAACGTCCCCACGGATGTCAAATTCAAGGTAATGAAATTCCTGTTTACTTTCAAATATGGCACAGAACCTGAAGAATATAACTCAATGAATAGCTAAATAAAGAAGTTGAAAGATCCTGTTGAAGGTAAGAAGATAGCCCCAGAGCTCAAATTTCAATAGAAAAGAGGGAAACCTATTGGAGATACTAAAATATCTATAGGGGAGTTATTCCAATAGGTGGAACAGTCTACCAAGTAAACATCTGAGTGTAAAAACATTAAAAGGTGAAGCCTATTTTTCTCCCTTTAAATAAAAGTGAGTGGACAACCATGTACATATATGGAGAGAGACCAAATGATCCATGTAGAGGAGAAGACATTCAAGATAATTCTGTGCACTAAAGTCAAGGTTGATGCCCTATTCTAGCATGTCACCTTTCACAAAACTAAAAATGCATTCAAGGAATTGAATGCACCATGGTCCATTCCATGAAACAAAACAACAAGTATTTCTTTTCTTCTATATATTTTAATCTCTTATTTTATGTAGAGGAGATCTCTCAGTTATAGAAGCAAAACTCTACCTAAATTGAAAGGCATTTCCTGAGACTTTGAGCTCAGATTGTTAATAATATTTATTTATTTGAATGAGAAAACAAGTGACCTTTCAGAATTTGTACTAGAATAGCTTGTGTTATTTAGAAAATTGTTCTTACGTCTATTTCCTAGAAGCATTCTTGTCCATTTAATTTAACAAGCAAAACTAGTAGAAGTAATCAGGAAGGTGTCCTGAAGCCGACTGTGGAGAGACTTTATGCTGCCATAATTGTATTTAGCATTTTTGTTTTTTTGTTTCTATGTAAAGGATATTGGGATGACTTTGTGCCCCCATTATCCTTTATATATTTCACTATTTATAGGTTGAGGTGGAGACTTTGTGCTACACTTCATCTTGTTGTGTTACATTTACTTATCACTACCAGAAAGAATTCATGTTGTTTGTTGGAGACCACTTCTGAAAGAAGAGAAGTGCCTTCTGTCATTTCACCAAGATTTCTCCTTTGTCTATGAACATCATCTCTAAAAAAAGAGAGATGGATGGTGTTTTCCTACCCTTGAGTGTTATTTTTAGTGTATATATATAGTATATAGCACCTTAGAGTTATAGGGAACCTCCCCTTGATGAGAGGAGAGATTTGTCCCCTTTTGATGTGGTAGCCCTCCACATTTGGCTGATAAATCTCCCTATGCTATGGTGGAAAACACCTATTTTGCCCATAAGTTAGCTGGTGACAAAATATTCACCCAATAATTTTTGGCGACTCTGTTGGGGAAATAATGTGCAGTCCGAAGCCTCAAGATTCAAATTGAAACAGTTCCAGTTCTTTTCCATTTTTATTTTATAATCTAGAAAATCCATGATATACAAGAAGCCAGAGAGCTAAAGGTATTGTTGACCCTATATTTGAGTTGTTACAATAAAGTGTTTTTGATCCTTTCCCTTCACCATCTCACCTTCAGCGAACCAGGATTTTTTCTCCTACAAAAGTTAGGTCTCCATTACTAGGCAAAGCATCCATTTCTATTGTTAGCAGAGCTTTCTCAATACATACCCCTCAAACATTTGTTATCCCTCCCTTTAGTAATCAAATCATAGTGGTTTAAGGCCCCTGGGGTAACTCTTTTGGCCCACTTAATTTAACTCCACCTCTACATGAGCTACCACGTAGTTCAAGGAATAATTTCCCAAAATTCTTTGGTGATGGGAGAGTTCATCCTAATGAACATATTACAGCCTTCAACATAGCCTGTGGTGTGATATGTGTGGAGTATGAGGATGTGGCAGTCAAGCTATTTATGGAGACATTACAAGGTGTTGTTGCAGATTGGTTCTACCATCTGTAGGCTTGGTCAGTGACTGAGTGAAACACTCTCAAATCTAGGTTTAAGCCTATAAAAGATGTGCATGCCCTGCTAGCCCAGCTTACACAAATGAAGAAATAACCTCATGAACCTATGAGGTACTTCATAGCCAACTTTGACAAGTTGAGGAACATGATTCCTATAATTGCTCAACCAACAGCTGAGAATCTCAAATGCTTCTTCATCAACTCATAGCTACCTAAAGTGAGTTTCCTATTGAGACAGGCTGGCCACATAAACCTTGCTGCTGCTTAGGATTTGGCCATTGAGGTGGAAAATGATCTCATCTTGGTAGGGATGATAAGAAGAGATCCTAACAAAGGTAAATATTCTTCAACCTCTGATTATCCATCTACAAGCACCATTGATCTAATGGTGTACAATATGGCAAATGAGTTGCTAGCTCTCAAGAAGCAAATGGTGCAAGGGATGTCTTCTACTCCTTCATACAAAGATATACCAATGTGAACATTTACCAATTAGTCGTATCAAGGCAACATTGCTAGAAATCAAGGGCAGCTAAATCATCTTCCTCCCCCATAGGGGAAGCTTGCCATTGAAGCACCTTTAACCAATTCAATAATTGGATATCTTGAAATAAAATCTGATTTCTCCTTCTAACCTGAGTTAAATCCAGAAGATGACACTGATCTCTTCACAAAAAATCAAGGAGAATCAACTGGTGACTCAAACATTAGTTTTTTAAATTACCAGGATGAACCTAAAAGTAAAGGCAAAGCATTTGATGGATCATACGCCATATTCACCTAGTCCCAAAACTAGTCATCCCAGCAAGCTGATAAGGAAAAGATAGAGGAGAAACCTCAACCAATAGTTTCAATTTCTAAGCGGGGAACCACTCTACCTTTTCAATTAAAAGACTCGATGAGTAGTAAAAAAGTAAGTACTCTAAATATTTCTTCATCTTTAACTTTAAATTCATAGATCAGTACCTCCCCTCCTAAAAACTAAAAGGATGAACTACCTTCCCCTATTCCTAATTCATTTTAGACATTTGATATAATTGTCCATGTCAAGAAAACCAAAATTCAAATGTCTAAATTTGAATTCTTGCAATCCAACCCTAAGCAGTTGGATAAGTTGGTTTAGTGTGTAAAGAATAAAACCATCCCTGCAAGACCAACTGTTCCAAAGGTGACTCCCACATCCATCTAGAATAACCTTGTCATTACTCCTCTTTCTACTCCCAAGAGGATAGAACCATTTTATGTCTCCTTTCGAATAAATAAACACCAGCTAAACAATTGCATCATAGACTTAGGTGCATCTGACAATGTCATGCCCACTAAAGTAGCTAAATCCCTTGGTCTCACACTAACCAAGACATTTGGGAGATGTTTCTCCATGGAGAATAAACAAGTGCCACTACTGGTATAAATTAAGGATGCCTAATTTGCATTTGTGACATTCTTGGCTAAGAGAATTAAGATGATAGTCCTGGTGGCTGACGTCTCAGCCTCATACGACATTCTTTTTGGGTGAAATTTTTGCAAGGATGTTGGTGGCAAGTTAAGTATGGACCTGTCTAAAGCAAGGATCCCGATTAAAGGCATCATGCAGAGTTTCCTCCCTAAGAAGGAGGCAAAATACATTGTCACTCAAACATCAGTGCCTAAAGCTCAAATTTCGTTTGAGCTTTTAGGCATGGGTAATTACTTCTTATCCATGGAGGGGGTTCATGTGGCATCTGATGAAATTCCTAAATGTGATAGCCTAATAATCGATTCAGACAAAATAGTAGAAGGATTGTTAGAATGTAATATAAGCGCAAAAGAATCCTCCCCTCTAATTGAAGAAAAATCTAAGGAAAGGTCAATTTATGATAATGTGTGGATTCTCAAATTTGATGGCAATTGTTATTCTACTAGCTTAGGAGCTAGGATTGTGTTGATATCTCCTTAAAGAGATATTTTTCCTTCTTTATACAAGTTGCAGTTTAGCAACACCAACAATACTACTGAATATGAATTGTTGCTACTCAGATTGAAGGCTGCTCAAAATAGGGGCATGAAACTCCTTCACACTAAAGGAGATGCTGAGCTAGTGGTTTTCCAGGTCAGAAACCTATACCAAACCAAAAATGAGAGATTGCACCATTACCGCAACCTAGTTTGGGATCAAATTGAAAGCTTTGATGATTTTAGTATCTTTACAATACCTAGGGAATTCAATGACCAAGCTGATGCATTAGCTATTTCGGTGACTCTCTTAGTTCCTCACCAAGATTTTAAGGGAGACAGGTACACTACCAAACTAGTCTTTCGACCAAGTGTGCTTGACAATGACAATTATTGGCAAGTGTTCAATGGTGACAACCAAATTGTCACCTTTCTAGAACAAAAAGATAGCTTTGAATAGCTTCACTTCAAAGGTAGTGAGCCTCACAAACTTGAATCAGCCCCTAAAACAAATTCAGATGCAGGGGAAGAATTCCTATAGCTAAAAGGGAATAAAATTCTTAAAGGATTGGTTTCCCTTGAGAAATTGTTTAACAAGCACGACAGATTCATCAAATAACAATAAATGGATTCAAAATCCTCCTAAGAGTTTGATCAAATAAATTTGGGGATCAAGGAAAATCCCAAGATGGTTAACATTGGAAAGTGTTGCACTCCTAAGGAGAAGCTCAAATTTACTGACCTGCTTCACCATTACATGGATGTTCTAGCATACTCCTATGATGATTTGAAGTCGCTTAGGCTTGAAAAAATTCACCATGAAATTCCTCTCAAGAGTGATTTGGTGCCTTATAAGTAGAAATCTATGTAGTATAATCCAAAGATATTAGGTACACTTCTATCTAAAATACAAAAAATGTTGAATGCTAGAATAATTTTATCAATCCATCATTGCACATGGATTGCAAACATAGTTCTTGTGAGAAAAAAGAATGGTAAAATTTGCCTCTACATGGATTTTAGGAATTTGAATCAATCCTCCTTAACAAATAATTACACTCTGCCCATCATGGATCAAGTCCTTGAGACAATGACTAGTTTAGAGATGTTATCAATGTTGGATGGTTTCTCAAGGTCTAATCAAGTTGAAGTTGGTGAAGCAGACCAACATAAGACTGGCTTCACCATGCCTTGGGGCACCTTTACGTATCAAAGAATGCCATTTGGCTTGATAAATACTAGCACTACTTTTTAGAGAGCAATGGACCTCACTTTCAAAAATGAAATGGGTACGTTCATTGTGGTGTACCTTGATGATTTAACAGTCTTTTCCAAGCATCATCCTGGTCATGTGCATCATTTGCAACAAGTGCTAGAATGATGTTGCTAGAATGGCATTTCTCTAAATCCCAAGAAGTCTATTTTTGGGGTAATAGAAGGGAAACTTCTTGGACACATTATATCTTGAGAAGGCATAAAGATTGACTCAGAAAGAGTCAAATCTATCCAGGAGCTTACCCTGCCCACAAGTAAGACTACAATTCACTTTTTCTTTGGAAAGGTGAATTTTTTACGAAGGTTCATTCTTGAGTTCACCGAGAAGACTCACCACATTGTGAACATGATGAAGGGAAGGGCCACATTTAGATGGATTGAAGAATGCGAATTGGCATTTCAAAACATTAAGACAACTATCGCCCATGCCCCAATTTTGGTTTATCTAGATTATACCAAAGACTTCACAATATACAGTTATGCTTCTGAGCACACACTTTCAATGATTCTAGTTCAACAGAACAAATAAGGTGTGGAATCTCCCATATCCTTCATGTCCATTCCTCCCAAAGCTCATGAGATAAAGTATTCAAATCTAGAGAAGCATGCTTATACAGTAGTAAAGGCAGTAAATCACTTCCATTTTTACATCTTGAATTCTCACACTATTGCCATGGTTCTTGATACAATAGCCAAGTCCATATTAACTCAGCAGGAGTTTGGAACCAAAATGGGTAATTATATTACTAAAATATAGGAGTTTGATCTTGTTATCAAACCAACAAAGCTTGTGTGGGGAAGGGGTCTTTGCTAATTGATTGCTAATAACAGACCAGAAGAAATAGGGCATGAAGAAGCAAAAATTGAAGACACACCAACATTCCTCTTTGTCTCCACCACAAATGAGTGGTAGTCAAGTATTGATCATTTTTTTACTTATGGTGAGTGTCCTGCTCACCTGTCTCATAAAGAAAAGAGGATTTTCAAGTTAAAATCTACTAATTTTGTCCTATGGGACAACGGCTGATATAAGAGGAACCTCGATAGAGTGTTCCTTCACTGCATGGATAAAGAGCAGTAGAACTAAATTTTGGAGTCCTTCTATAGTCTGGCTTATGGAGAACATTTTTCTACACTTGTAACTACCCATAAGATTCTATGAGCCAGGTATTACTGGGCTACTCTATTTCAAGATGCATATAAATGGGTACAAAGATGTGAATTGTGCCAATAGTTCATTGGAAGACCCAAGTTAGTTGCTTTGCCTCTTAAGCTAGTGGTAATAGAAGAGCCATTTCAACAATGGGGAATCAATTTCATTGGTGTTGTAAACCCATCTTCAAGCACTGGACATGATTATGTCCTCATAGCCATAGATTACTTCACCAAATGGGTGGAAGCTATTCCAGCCAAGCATGCTACTTCAGAAGTAGTATGCAATTTCCTCAAAGAAAACATCATTTCCAGGTTTGGGGTCCCAACCAAGATTATGATAGACAATGTAGCCTATTTCTCTTCATAAGAGATTACTCAATTATATTTTTATTATGGAATTACCCTCTCCCACTTCTTTGATTATTTTCCATAAGGGAATGGCCAAGCAGAATTGAGTAATAAGAACTTGGTGACCATCATCAGGAAGCTAGTGGATGACAACCAATGAACCTGGCATAAAGTATTGGTTGATGCTTTATGGGCAGACAAAATTACACCCAAGAGGGTGATAGGTATGTCACCATTCTAACTTTTGTATGGTCTCAATGTAGAGATACTAATCATCCTGGAATTGCCAACACTAAAATTGGCAAAGGCGATCGAAGATCAGACATATGAAAGCTCCATCGACAAAAGGATCATGTACCTCACTGAGTTAGATGAGCAATGAACCATGGTGGTGGACTAAATCACTACACATCAAAGTCTGGTGAAGAATCTCTTTGACTAGAAAGCAAAAAGCCATGATTTCCTGATTGGAGATCAAGTTATGTTATGGGACAAGAGAAGAGAACCAAAGGGAATGCATGGGAAATTCGATTCCCTATGGAGAGGGCCATTTGTTATTCATCAACTCAATGGTGAAAATATTTTATTATTGAAATATCAAGATGGCATGCCCTTTTCTCTACCTCATAATGGGTAGCATCTAAAGCAATTCAATTATTGAAGTATTAGATAAGATTATTTGTACATATGTATAATTTTTGTATAGTTTTTAGTTCTATTTTGTGTTTTTTGTTTTTATTTTTTGGCACCTTTCTTTTTTGGGTAGCATTAATTCATAGCCCAATGGCATACTTGAAGGCACTGGAGATTCTGGTTTCTACTCCCTTCGATTATTTTTACAATTGATGGAAGTTCCCTAACTAGAGCCATTTGTTGTTCCCAAAATCCATCACTTGTCTTTAGGGATAACATATCAACTATTTTGGGTCCTGTAAACCAAAATTCTCTCTTCCCTTTTCTTTAATTATTCGAGTCTTCTCAGCTAGAGAACTCACAGGTTTAATAGGTAGTCTTTCTCAAAAAGAAGTTCCAACACTTAGGCATTTTCAAGGCTGGTTCAACGCCAAGGTTCAATCAAAAGACTCATCGGTGGGCTTCAAACAAAAGATTGAACCATTAAACCATTGAACCCCACCTCCAAAGGTTCAAAGGTTCAATGAGTTCAATAAGATCAAAAGACTTAAATGAAAGAAGACTTTGAAGAAGAAAGATTTAAGCCATTGAACCGTTGAACCTTGAACCAAAATGGTTTAAAGGTTTAAGGTTTAACAAGTTCAATAAAAGTTCAAAGAGTTGGTTCAAATTAATGTTTCAAAGTAGCTAGTTCAAGCAGTCAATTAAATGAGTAGAACACAGTATTGAACCATTGAACTATTGAACCATTATTGGTTCAATCGGTTGGTTCAATCAGTCAGTTCAATCTGAAGGAATAAAAGGATATCTCTTAGAAAGTTTTTCTGTGGCAAAATTTTACAAGAGAAATCCTTCAGATAAAATGTTTGAAGGAATTCCTTCAGACATTTTGTCTGAAGGAATGTGGAAAGGCCTGACAAAAAGTGGCAAAGGTAGAGGAAAGATTTCCTTTAGATAAAGTGTTTGAAAGATTTCCTTCAGACATTTTGTTTGAAGGATTTGAAGAACAAGGCCACTTGAAGGACCTGAAGGGTAGGTACCCTTGTGAGGGACTCTCAATGACCATGAAATGGACCATTCTCAAGAAGAGACACCTTCCCTTTGTAGGGGTTCCAAAGATAGAAAGTCGAAGGAATTTTAAAGTTCAAAGGAAAGTGATTGAACCAAAGAAGCGATTGAACCAAGGAGCCGATAGCTTCACTCAAACCATTAAACCATTGAACCAATAAGCTCTCATGGTTCAAAGGTTAAAGGTTCAATGTGGTTCAAGTGACCATCAACTAGTGAACATCCCTGTGGACGTCAAATTCAAGGTAATGAAATGCCCATTTATTTTCAAATATGGCACAGAACTTGAAGAACAAAACTCAATGAATAACTGAAGAAAGAAGCTGAAAGAGCCTATTGAAGGTAATAAGATAGCTTGAGAGCTCAAATTGAAATAGGAAAGAGGGAAAGCTATAGGAGATACTAAAATATCTATAGGGGAGTTATTCCGGTAGGTGGAATAGTCTGCCAAGTAGACATTTGAGCATGCAAAAATTAAAAGGTGCAGCCTATTTTTCTCCCTTTGAATAAAAGTGAGTGGACAGCTATGTACATATCTGTAGAGAGACAAAATGACCCATGCTAAGGAGAAGACATTTGAGATGATTCTATGCACCAAATTCAAGGTCGATGCCCTATTCCAACATGGCCCCTTTCACAAAACTAAAAATGCATTCAAGTTATTGAATGCAACATGGGCCATTATATGGAACAAAGTGCTAAGTCTTTCTTGGCTGCTATATATTGTAATCTCTTATTTTATGCAAAGGAGATCTCTCAGTTATAGAAGTAAAACTCTGCCCAAATTGAAAGGCATTTCTTGAGACTTTGAGCTCAGATTGTTAATCATATTTATTTATTTGAATGAGAAAATAAGTGACATTTCAGACTTTGTGCTAAATAGCTTTTGTTATTTATGAAATTATTCTTATGTCTATTTCCTAAAATCATTCTTTTCCATTTAATTTAACAAGCAGAACTAGTGGAAGTAATCAGGAAGGTGTCCTGAAGCTGACTGTGGAGAGACTTTGTGCTGCCACAATTGTCTTTAACATGTTTGTTTTTCTATTTATATGTAAATGATCTTGGGATGACTTTGTGCCCCCATTGTCCTTCATTTATTTCACTATTTGATAGTTGAGGTGGAGACTTTGTGCTACACTTCATCTTGCTATGTTACATTGACTTATCACTACCAGAAATAATTCCAGCCATTTGCTGTAGACCACTTCTAAAAGAAGATAAGTGCCTTCTGTCATTTCACTAGGATTTCTCCTTTGTTTGTGAACATCATCTCTAAAAAGAGAGAGATGGATAGTGTTGTCCTACCCCTGAGTGTTATTTTCAGCTTATATATATAGTATATAACACCTTAGAGTTATAGGGAACCTCCCCTTGATGAGAGGAGAGATTTGTCCCCTTTTGATGTGGTAGACCTGCACATTTGGCCGATAAATCTCCCTATGCTGTGGTGGAAACACCTATTTTTCCCATCAATTAGATGGTGACAAAATATTCACCCAACACATTCTACATAGATGAAGAAGAATATCAAAACCAAGAACTAGTGGTTGGTTCACTTTAAGATGAGTTGAAAAATGAAGGTAGCCCTGATAGATTGGAGTTATAAGAAGGTAAATTAGACCTTGAGCAAGACAAATGTGTCTTTTTGGACCTTGGTTGGTCAAATAAACCCTCATTTTTAGTTGAAGAACAAGATGAAAAATTGAGTGAGGTTGATGAAGAATACATCTCTACTGCTTAGGTAATGTAGTTTGATGAGCTACCACTTTGTGTAATGGAAGAGGACTTTGATGGTGAACAAAGGTTTTAATATGATCATGTGCTTGAAGAAGAAGATCCTAATGAACTCAAGATTATATTTCATGCACCAACAATTGAAAGGGAATTGGATGACTTTTTTGATATTTTGGGAGTAGATTATGTTCCTCTCCAAGGAGACTATGATATGATTTTGCCTGAGGAGCATAATGATGGAGAAACAAAGTGTAGGAGTGAGGTAAAATTTTATTTCTCAATTTTTGTATTGATAAGAAGATATCCTATCAGGTACCTATCTTGGTTGGAAGATTATAAGGAGGAAACATAAATCTTTGTGCTTAATTCAGAGAAAAAAATTGAGCATCAAAAAGAGCCATTTAGCTTGCTTATCCACTCGAAGATGCTTTTATGTCTAATTAATCAGATTGGGTAGGTGAGTTTATTTTTGTTCTTATTCTTGGAGAAGTATATCATTAATATTTTAAATATTCACTCCTTTTCCATATTTGGTTGGCTACACTCAAGCATGTCAAGTATATTAGATTAGTGATAAAGGGTAACTATTTTGTATAACTAGTCAATGGTTTTGTATAGGTTCCATTCTAATTAATTAGTTTAGGGTAGGTATATTTTATGCTTTCCTCTAAGTGCCTTGTGTACATTTACTTTTTGTTTTATGTTCCCTTCAATAAGTTCCTTGGGAATAGTTGTTTTTTTTAGTCCTTATTGTTTCAAGAGGAGTTATCTATAGGGTCAATCTTGTATTGTTTCATATTAGCTAGGAGAAAAGGCTTGTGACTCCATTCCTAATGGATTAGACAAGGCAACTAGTCTAGGTTTTCAAGCATAGTAGGCATGCTTCCCTATGAGTTTCCAAATATTTTTGCTAATTTTGACTTACATACCAAGTTTCTACTTAGATAGAGAATATGAGTAGATTTCATGACCCATAAATGATCAAAAGATGGGAAAAACAAGCATAGAAGAGCCAAACCATCATCACATGCCATGCAAAAATGGATAAGTCACCTTGGTTGCATACTTCATAAGTTCACTTAGGAGGCCTTTTAGAGCCAACGTATTACAATAAAAATGAGGTTCTTCATGCATAAAACATTATCTACAAATTTTGTATCTTGATGAGCTTTCTATCTCTAGATATAGGTCTTTAAAATTGAACTTGCAAAGTGAGACATGTACACAGACATCAAATTTGGTCTTCATGAAATAACCATTTGGATTCAAATTATCCTAAGGTTGAACATATATTCAAGAGGTGTTAATATCTTGAGATCTTAGGTATAATATCTATGACATGTACAAGGTCAAAGAGTCAAAAAGTGCCTGGAATAAGATCAACAATCAACATTTGATTAGATCAATTGTCCAATAGTGAGTAGAAACTTGATGAACTCAATGGCTCCTAAAGATCTAATAGAACACATTTAATATTGTACCTAAGATCTAATGGTGAGTATCAAGTGAAAAAGGCAAAGGATCTTGAGATCAAGGTAATGGTAGACAAGTGTCATGATCATAGTGACTTAATCAATGATGCATGTTTGATCAAGCAAAAGGATATCAATGGCATGTGTTCTATCAGGCCAAGGAGATCAATACTGCATATAGGGTCAATATTTTAATGAGATTATATTAAATATGAGGTTAACATGAGGAATAAGTGCAAGAGTGGATGAAATTGAAATTATATCTTAAGGATAAATGTGTAATTTCCAAGTGTCTTAATCTCAAAAGCCCAAATCAAGATCGATGGCTGATATCAAAAGTTGAAGATAGGAGACTTAAAATAGAGGTCAAATATGGTTTAGGTTAAACTAAGATAAAATGTTTTAAAGGTCTATATTTTCATTAGAGCTCGGTTGAATACTACCAAGTAGATGCAACCATACAATCAAGATTGCTAATAATGAGGCTTTATTTACATTAAATCTTAGATGTAGGATATGTTTTTCTAAACCTAAAATAGTTCAAGATATAACTATACAACCTATAGGTTTTCATCAATATTATAGCTATATGAAAACCAACAAATATATTGGTTTTCATTTTATGGTAAACCTATGTTTAGATTTAGATTATGGGTAGATAGAAACAAGATATGGAAGAGTGTCTTATCTTCCAAAATAGTCATATCCTCGATAAATAGGTACTTGTAGCCTCTTCAAGTATAATTAGTCATGGCTCTACCAGTATTCAAGATATAAGGAATTTGTACTCATAATGAAAGTAAGTGGGAGATGGTGTAGAAGATTAAAGAAAAGGGATTTGGGTATTAAAGAGGATAGTGGAGTATTTAATTCTTATTAGAGCCTTTAAGGGTTTTTATTCATAACAAGATCATGATTCATCACCTTCAGTAAACTCATGTCCTCTAGCATGTTTCTTGAGTAATGGGAAGATTAAGAGGCTATTGGGACAAATGAAATATATCTTGTTAATATATAATTGGTGTTGATTCAATAAAAATATGTTGGAGCATTCATAAAAGGTGGTAGCTCATTTAATGATCTCAGATGGCATGATCCCTCTCTATTCACCCTTTCTATATATCTTCCATTTTTTTTCTCATTGTAACTCTTTCTCAAATTTTAGATTCTCACAAGGAGTCTTTAATTTTGAAGAGTAGGGGACTCTCTAAGATATTCTCCTCTTGATTAGGCTAAGCCCTATCAAGAATTTGTAATAACTACCTCTTGATGCAATCAAAGACTTTCTTTATCTATCTTTTACCTTAAATATGTGTTGAGTGAGTTGTGTATGATGGCATTATGAATGAGAATATTCCTCATACATTATCATCCTTTTTTACCTCCTTTAGGGTGTTTTGAAGTTATTGTAGGTATGGATTAGTGTTCTGCCTGAACCTAGTCCATGAAACACTTATGCAATCAGTTGGTCTATGAAGTTGTGTGAGATAACATTGTCTTATGCTAATCTAGTGTGGGTTCAAGCTTATGGGAATTTATCATTTTTATTTTATGCATCATATTTTATCCTCCTTAGGATCCCTTTCCCCCTTTCTAAGCCTTTTCCTATGAAAACATTAGTTTAGGTGATTCATCAAAAGGAAGTTGACCTTATCTGAAGGTTCAACCCAACCATAAGACACCCATAACCTGGGTTTATTCCCATATTGTGACTAGGATTGGGGGAGCCTAAAGATATATTCCAAAAGGGTGAAATATCATGTCATAATAGTTCTTTAATTAATTATTCAAGAATTCAACATCAAGAACAAGAAATTTAACAAAGAAGGACATCAATGATAACTTCACACATATCTTGTAACATATTCCCAACAATCTCCCCCTTTGTCATTGATGGCAATAACTCATTAATGGAATGTACTCATAGAGACTTATCTTATTTGGAAACATCTTCTTAATGTAGATCAATCTTCCCCTTTGACATTATTGACAAAGCACTTGTTAGGATCTATGAATACAATTAATTACTTTTGTATAAGCAACTAAACACGGAATTAAACCAGAAGTAATAAGTAATTAGAAATCAGAAATAACAAAGAATAAGAGATACAAGAAATAATACAATCTATATTAAACTCTTCTAGAAGGAAATACAATAAAGATATCTCTCACTTCCTCACACCTCAGTGATGTACAATAATTCTCCTTTAAGAGTTCTCTCTCTCTCTCAATTACAACCAATTCAACTACTTGAATTGTCTTCCCCCTTTCTCTGACAATCAACTCAATTACTGAATTGATGTATATGCTATGAGGATCTAACCCTAATATATAGTTTACTAAAACACTAGGGTTTCATGAGCCATGCATTCACCACCCTTAGATCCACCTCTAAATCAAAGGCTCAAATCCCTTTGTCTAAAATTAGAAAAGTTGTTCTCCTAAAATTAGAAACACTGAATGCACAAAAGTCAGTGTCGGTCTACAAATGACTGATGTCAGCCAACCCCTAACCGATGTCAGTTGGTTCTGACCGATGCCACTAATGCCGATTGACTCCTAACCGATGTCTATTGGTTCTGACCAATGTCAATTACTATGTAATCGATGTTGGTTACTATGTAAACCTAGTAACCTCTAGATTAGCTCATCAGTGAAGCTTTTAGCTCCACAACTCAATAATCTCCCACTTGGAGATAAATAGTTGCACCTGTACCTGTATAACAACATCTTATATACATGTTTCTCCATCTTCAAGATCAATCTTGAAGACCAACAAAAGTTGAATGAAGATTCAACTTCTCCTTTGTTACTGGCTTTGTTAACATATCAGCAGGGTTCTTATCTGTATGGATCTTTTATAGCTTCAACTGCCCATCCTCCAATACCTATCTAATGAAGTGGTACCTAAGCTGTATATGTTTGGTTCTTGAATGAAAGGCTAAATTCTTTGCCAAATGAATTGCACTTTTTCTATCACTATACAATCTACAACTCTCTTGCTCCTTTCCCAACTCTTCCATGAATTGAGTCATCCAAATCATTTCCTTGCTAGCCTCTGTATTTGCAATGTATTATGCCTCTGTAGTAGATAGGGAAATAACCTTCTGCAACTTTGAAATCCAGCTAACCACCATTCCACCAATAGTGAACACATATCTCGTGGTTCTTTTCTTGCCATCCAAATCACCTTCCATATCCGAATCTACATACCCATGTAGAGAAGTGTTTGACCCTCCATAGCATAAATGCCTACTACTAGTCCCTCTCAAATATCTGAGAATCCATTGAACTACTTTCTAGTGTTCCTTTCCTAGATTGGCCATAAACTTGCTAACAACTCCCACTACTTGGGCAATATCAGGTCTAGTACATACCATTGCATACATCAAGCTACCAACTACTGAAGCATATGGAACTCTACTCATGTACTCAAACTCATCATGTGATTTAGGGCACTGTTCTTTGCTCAACTTGAAGTGTCCAGCCATAGGTGTGCTTACCAATTTTACATCCTACATATTGAACCTCTCCATCACCTTATTCACATAATCCTCTTGAGACAAAATCAAACTATGATTTTTTTTGTCTCTCTTAATACTCATTACAAGGATTTTCTTTGTTGCTCCTAAATCCTTCATGGTAAATGTGTGAGCTAATTTTACCTTAAGCTCAGTAATTTCCTGCATGTGTGAACCTGCAACAAGCATATCATCTACATACAATAATAGGATAATATAGCTACCATTATCTAATCTATTAAAATAAACACAATGGTCAGATTGACATTTACTAAAACTATGCTTTGTCATAAACCTGTCAAACCTCAAATACCATTGTCTTGGAGCTTGCTAAAGACCATATAAGCTTTTCTTCAACTTGCACATAAGTTTCATAAGCTTTACTACCAACCTAGCCTTATGTCTCATTTGTCCATTCTCTCCTTCCTTTAACCTATAAATTCATTTGTTTTTTAGTGTTTTCTTTTCGACTGGTAACTCAACCAAATCCCACGTATGGTTCTCTTCCAAGGAATCAATTTCCTCATTCATGCCATGCTCCCATTGTTTCCTAGATTCTACTTGCATTGCCTCATCAAAACTTTTTGGTGCTCCACCATTAGTGAGCAACAAGTAGTATAAAGAAGGGGAATAATGAATTGGAGGCATACTTACCCTTTTAGACCTCCTTATGGGAATTTGAGACTCATTTATAGCTTACTATCCGCCTAATTTTTTTTTTGATAGTGACCAATCTCGGTCATCTCTGATCGATGTCAGTATGCACCCAATCGATGTCAATTCCACTTGACTGACGTCAGTCTCTACCTGATCAACATCAATTGCCACCTGACCAACATCGGTTCCTACCTGACTGACATCGATTCCTACCTAATTGACATTGGTTTCCACCTGACTGATGTTAGTCTCTGTGTTTTCCTGTGAGTGATGATTTTTACCCACGAGCTCATTTTGGATCATAACCTCATCCAAATCAAGATTGCCTTGCTCAAAATTATTCAGCCTCTTGAGTTGATCACTATACATCACCTTCTCATTAAAAACCAAGGCCCTCCATTTCTTGAAAGTGTCAAAAACATTAGATTTCCTCTTTATGCAATAAACCCATACCTTTCTTGTAGCATCATCAATGAAAGAAACATAATACTATGATCCTCTAATAAAAGCTACCTAAGTTGGTCCCCACACGTCTGTGTGAACAAGCTCTAACTTGTGCTTCTTCTTTGTTGACCTAATTTTGAGAAACCCCACTTTCTTCTATTTCCCAAAAATACAATGCTCACAGAAATCTAGATCTATGCTTCTCAAGTTTGAAAACTTACCTTTTGACTTAAGAGTATTCATTCCCTTCTCACTCATGTGACCAAGCCTACAGTGCCACAACTTTGCATCTACATCTGAAGTAGATAAAATAGAAGGAGAATAATTAATAATACAAGTAGATAGATAAAGTGTACCTACTCTCTTACCTCTGGCTAATACAAGTGCACCCTTGAAAACTTTCCAAGATTCAGCTATGAGAGTTACTATGCAACCCTCATCACCCAACTTTCTTGCAGAAATTAGATTCCTCTTCAGGATGGGTACATGCATGACATCCTTCAACACCCATGTGTTTCCATTCTACAATTGCAGCTACACTTTTCCTTTGCCAACAATTTTACAAGGCTCATCATCCCCTAAATAAACTTTTCCAAAATCTCCATGGACATAATCATTGAAAAATTCTCTATTTGGGGTTGCATGAAAAGAGGCACCAGAATCTAAAACCCATGATTCTACTTTATTATCCAAATAAATTACAAGAGCATACTATGCAACAATACCTACAACTTTTGCTTCTTTATTACTTTCATGCTAATCCTTCAACCAACAATCTTTCTTTGCATGTCCTTTCTTTCCACAATTCTAGTAGGTTATACTTCCATTTTTGGATTTGGATCTACTTCCCATCTTTGACCTTGATTTCCCTTGCTTTCCCTTCTCTCTTTGCCATCCCCTGCTTTCAACACTTAAAGCATTACCTGATGTTTCCCCTGTGTTTTTCCTATGAATTTCTTCATTCAAGATTACACTAACAACATCATCAACTTTCAAGATATTTGAAGCAGACATAGTATTACTAACTGCCATTACCAAATTATGCCAACTTTTAGGTAAAGAGCATAAGATTAAGAGAGCCTTAATTTCATCATCAAAAACTATTTTGATTGAAATTAACTGATTTACAATCGTATGGAAATCATTAAGATGAATAGATACAGATCCACCTTCCTGCATTTACAAATTAAATAATTGCTTCATAAAATATACCTTATTCAAATCTGAGGGTTTTTCATATAAATTTTCCAAAGTATCCATTAACTCTACCATTATCTTTTCCTGTGATAAGTTGGATACCATAGAAGATGCTAGGCTCAACCTTATAGATCCAATATCCTTTCTATCAAGAACATTCCATTCTTCATCTTCCATATCTATGGGCTTCAATGAAACCCCACCCAACAATAAGTACAAATATTTTTGATACAAATAATCTTCAATCTGTATCCTCCATAATTAATAATTCTTGCCATTGAATTTCTCCATTCTTAGTTTACTTTCTTCTGCCATTGCTTTGCTCCCACTCAATCAGAAACCCCTATGAGTGAATTCTATAATCAACAAACACTAACCTACTCTAAAACCTGTGCTCTGATACCAATTTTTAGTGTCTACACATGGCTCTAATACCACTTGTTAGGATTTATGAATACAATTGATTAATTTTATATAAGCAACTAAACACAAAGTTAAACCAGAAGTAATAAGTAACTAGAAATCAGAAATAACAAAGAATAAGAGATACGAGAAACAATACAATCTATATGAAACTCTTCTAGAAGGAAATACAATGAAGAAATCTCTCTCTTCCTCACACCTCAAAGATGTACAATAATTCTCCTTGAAGAGTTCTCTCTCTCTCTCTCCATTACAACCAATTCAACTATTTGAATTGTCTTCCCCCTTTCTCTGACAATCAACTCAATTACTGAATTGATGTACATGCTATGAGTATCTAACCCTAATATATAGTATACTAAAACACTAGGGTTCCATGAGCCATGCATTCACCACCCTTAGATCCACCTCTGAATCAAAGGTTCAAATCCATTCATCTAAAATTAGAAAAGTTGTTCTCCTAAAATTAGAAATGCTAAATGCACAGAAGTTGGTGTCGATCTACAGATGACCGATGTCAGCCAAACCCTAACTGATGTCGGTTGGTTCTGACCGATGCTGCCAATGCCGATCGACCCCTAACCGATGTCGATTGGTTCTGACTGATGTCGTCTACTATGTAACTAATGTCAGTTACTGTGTAAACCTAGCAACCTCCAGATTAGCTCATTAGTGAAGCTTTTAGCTCCATAACTCAATAGCACTTACCTACAATAATACTTCATGATTAAAGATTATATAAAAAAATTCCCCATTTCATTTTGAATATCTTAGATAACTTCTTCTTGATAGATTGGCATGTCTCCCCTTTTGACCTCACATATTATGCATTCCTTTTCTATTCTTGGAGATAAAAACACCTCATCATTATCTCCCCCTAAGAACTTTATTTTGATTAATGGCTGATAGGAACATGAATCACACCTAATTCCTATCTCAGATGTTCAAAAGTAGCCTTCGGAAGAGTCTTAGTCAAGATATCTACAATCTAATCCTTTGGTAGACATAAATTCAATTTTAGTGCTTTATTCACTCACCTGATCTCTTAAGAAGTGATACTTGATATTAATATGTATGGTATTTGAATGTAAAACAAGATTCTTTAAAATACTTATGGCACTAATATTATCACAGAGAATAGGAATAGGGCCAACAAATTCCACCTTGTAGTCTCTCAAGGTTTGTTTCATCAATAATACTTGAGTACAACATGAGGTTGCCTCAATATAATTATCTTTAAAAGTGGATAATAATACTAAAAGTTGTTTCTTACTCAACCATGAAACTAGACACTTACATAAGAAAAATGCTCCTCCACTAGTGCTTTTTCTATCATCTAGACTCCTATCCCAATATTCATCTGTATAAACTACTAAATCAAAATTATTACTCCTTGGGTACCATAAACCATATTCAAAAGTCCCTTTGAGATACCTAAGTATTCTTTTTACTATTTATAGGTGGATTTCCTTAGGGTCTACATGGAATCTTCCTACAAGACCTATTGTTGCATGATATCTAGCCTAGATGTAGTAGTATACAATCAACTCTCAATCATGGATCTATAATTTATCTAGATTAAACCTTGAGTATTCATCCTCCTTGATTAAATTTCATCTTATAACCATTTTTGTACTTACAACCTTACAATCTTCCATTTCCAAATTCTTTAACATATCTTTTATATACTTGACTTGTGAAATGAACATACCTTTTTTAGTTTGACTAATTTGAAGTCCAAAAAATAAGGATAGTTCTCCAAGCATAGATATCTCAAATTATAAATTCATCACCTCTAAAAAGGCCTTGGTCATGTTTTCATTAGATATACAAAAGATAATATCAACTACATAAACTACAACTATCAATTGATGAACATTTTTAGTTTTAACATATAGGTTGCTATCTATAACTCCTCTCTTGAACCCTTGGTCCAAAAGATACTTATCAAGTATAGAATACAAAGATATAGGGGATTTTTTTAAACCATAAAGGGATTTATTCAACCTACAAACATAATCCTTTCTATAAATCAATAGGAAACCCTTAGGTTGTTCAATGTATACCTCCTAGTTTAAGTTTCCATTTAGGAATGTTGACTTAACATCTTGTTGGATGATAGATTTGTCCTTATCTAAAAATGTTTTATTTTGACTCCATACCCTTCTTCTTTCAATAACAAATAAGTTAAAAAACAAATGGGTGAACTATTAAGACTAGTTCCCCTTTGAATTAAGGTACAACTCCCTTTAAGATTTTCAATGAATTCAAATATTTAGATACATTTAACTAGAAAGTGTTTTAAAGGTAAACTAACATCCACACATCATCATGTTATGAATGAAATATTTAATAACAATAATGGTTAATAGAATACACAGATTCTATTTTCAATAGCAATAATATATATATATATATATATATATATATATATATATATGTATATATATATATATATATATTGAATCAGTAAAGGATAAAACACATACAATGAATTGTCTAATGGAAGAATAAATACTATATGAAAGAAGATTTCACATAGAAAACCTAATTCTAAATACTCAAACACACGGATCTAAGTATGCAGCAACTGATTCTCCTTTTCATTCATATATGAAAAATGTTTCAAAAAAACATCACATATATTGTCAACAATAGTGATCCAGTTCTAAAATGTCTTAACTCCTTTTCTTTTCTATCACCCTCTTTTTAACAACTAAAATTATATATAGATTCCCTAATTAACCAATCTTTCAAACTAAACCAGAGTTAAAGTAACTCTGACCCATACTGGATTTATTTTTTTTACAAATTCACTTAAAGATCAAGTTTTGAATATAAAAGTAAATGAATAACTAAATAAAATAAACTATGTAAGTAAAATAATTGCTAAAGTGATGGATTAGGATCTCCATATTTGATGTGTTTGGTTGGATAGACACACTAAGCTTTCCACTCCTAAAATGTTGTAACAAACTCCTAGATTTTTGAGAGATTGGGAATATTGATGTGCTTTATTCTTGCCTTCCAAATGTTTTATTCCCTTTGAAAATTTCCCATATTCTCTACATGCTCTAAGAGTGTGTCGATCTAATGACAAAGAAGTGACTCTACCTTTAAAATCTGAGAGAAATTTTCAATAAATAAATTGTCACTTTCTTTAACAATGTTGATCTTTTCATTAAAGGATTGAATCATAATATTGATGTCCTTTTCTAGTTTTCTATCATCATTTATGTATTTGACATTCAACACTCTATAGATCATGTTTTAATGATTGAATGAATTCAGTTATTTCCTTGATCATTTTTATGATTTCGATTCACCCTTGTCAGGATACTAAATTTCTCCATTCAATGTTTTTCTTAATTACATATAATACATCTTCATCTAGTCCTATAAAATTCTTTTTTGAAATTTTTTTTGTTATTCCATGCATTTGTACCTCATCAATTTGGTTAATCACACTCATCCATTTTCCTTCATATTTTATCCACAAAGCATTTTGAGTCTTTAAATCTTCAACAATAATTGTGGTTAGATCATATACATTCATCAATTTATGAATGTATTTTGTACCTTTTTGGATGATGCCATTTAACCAATTATCAAATACTCTAGTAACCATTTTACCTCTATGTATCTAGTCTAACATCCTTTGATTGACAGGTAATTTTAGGTCAAAAGACAAGCGTAGTTGGGCAATTAGTTATGGATCTAGACTATGAATGGCATCAATGTACTCTACCATTGACCACACAGTTTGTTTTAACTCCCTTTTATCTTTTTCATCCTTCCAAGTTCTGTTGACTATTCTTTTGGTGGATGCTTTGAGGTGATGCACATCTGCGACACATGACGCAGTCCCAAGATCTATTTTTTCAATTGTAAAAGCCTGTACTATAGGATCTTGAAATTCCTCATTGGTTCTTGGTTAGGCTATTTTTGCATTCCAATTCCCTGTATTGGGGTTGACGTCTACCCTAGATGTTGTTCTTAACTTTTTAGATTTAGGAGATTTCCCTAAACACTTACCATATCCTCCAAGTGCAAAGAAAATGGTACTATTTTCATTTAATTACTGATTAAGATTTCCAACCACTTAGGTGCAAAGGCTGAGACTTCTTCATTAGTATTTAGTTGATCATAAGGTACATTTGAAACAATCATCAATTCATTAGAATCAGAAGGAATCATTATATGTTGATCTGTACTAACCTCTTCTACCATTAGTACATAAAATTCTATATCACCTTTGGCTTCTCCTGAATCTTCTTCAAAATTCAAATCCATAATTACTTTTTTAGAAATTTGACTCTTTCTCTTGCTTTGGATCCTTGATCTAGAGGCATGAGGAGGTAGAGTAGTTATAAGGGCCTTTTCATATTCTTTGATGATAGGATCCCTTCTATTTTTTGACTTGGAAGTACCTGCATCATAGATAGCAATAAGCTGGTTAGAGGAGCTTATTGGGGATGATGATTCAATTATTGATGTACATTGTTGGGAAGCTATGTTTTGAGCTCCCCCTAGTTTTTTCTCTCTCAACCACTTCTCAGTTATCATTATCACTAGGAGGGTCTTAACCTTAATTTTATCTTCTTCATTTTTCTCCCAGTCAATTTCTAGAATAGATGATAGTTTTATCTATTTAAATTGTGGATTAGTCACCTGTTCTTCATTATCAAAGATTCTAGAAATATCCATATTTAAATTAAGTGTAAATATTTGTCTTAGGGAGAACCTAGACCATAGTATTCTTCAGACCTTAAATTCATCTAAACAATCCTCCCAATAATCCTCCAATAAAGGAATATGTGAGAACCCTGTTCCAAGATCCAAGTTATCCTTGGAAAAACCTTTGCTATCAAATTGGGATCTGATTGTGAAGTACTAAAAATTGAATTTTTTAAGATCTAATTATAAATTCAAAGCATCAGATGTTGACTTGCATGAATAACATCCAAGTTTGAAAGGAAAAGATATACTAGATTTATTTTTCATTGGAAATTTTTTATCTACATGTGCTAATTTTATACAAACTTCTATTAACACAAATCAGTCAAAAACATACCTAGGTAACCTCAAAAGTTCACCATCAAAACCCCCAACTCTGATATAAGTGAACTTAGAAATCTAAATAAAGAAACTAACATAATCTTGATCAGCTACATAGCCTCATCAGACATCCTCTTATTGATGTTATTTGCTAATTTACAGGTCATTTTCCCAGTAAAAACATCATTAACCCTTCTATAATCCTCATAGTAATTATGCATTTGTAACTGTGAGTAATAATCATAAATTTTGTTATCTTCAGTCAAGGGCAGATGAGATAATCCTACCCATTATCTTGTAAATTCCAGGCAATAGAAGAGGTATGAAGACATATAAAACTCTTTATTTCCCAAACAATTACTAAAACCTAGATGCAAGCATTCAGCTACAATTTCTACCCAATCTAAATATTGCTCTCCTTGGAGGATTACCTATATGAAAAATACATCCAGTCTTCCCAATAATATGCATGAGCATTGCCCTTTAGCCTGTGTAGTAATACTATAATATCTTGTACTTCTAGAATCATGTGATTTCTTGTTAATGGTTTGGGCAGTCTTGAACCCCCTTTTTAGAATTTCAAAAGCCAATTCCTAGCAATCACGCTCTTGTAAAGTGCTTTCTTTAATGAAAAATAACCATAAGAAGTAATATTGAGATCAAAATATGGTTCCTTGGGAGTAATTCTCATTACATACATTAGGGTTTGTCTATTGATATGCAGTAAAACATTACCATCTACAGTCCTGATGCACCTACTTTGAGGTTCATATCTATTCATGCATTTAAGAACTAAATCAAGGCATTGTATAGCCATGGGAAAGGCTGTAGATTCAACTAAACCACTTTCTACTATCTTATGCATCATAGGATTTGACACAAGATTTCTTTCCCTTTCCTTAAAATCTTCCAAGTCATATTAGATCAGAGAGGTGTCCCCAATTTTAGGAGGAGAACATATGAGATCAGGACCATGCTTGAAATCAAGGCATGTAGATTTCATGGCTACAAGTTGGAGGATATAATGAAAATAAATTTTTTTGAACTTCTTAAATAATGTCATAAACTCAAAAGAATTCTTATTTTCAACCAATAAATGGAAACAAATTAAAGTAAGAGTAAAACTCGCCTTAAATTTATCTGAAATCACTATGAATTTGAGCAATATCTTATACCACCTATGTTGTTCTCCTTTGTATCACCCAGTATGCTTGTTTGCTAAATTTGAATTGTTCTCTCTTGATATAGATATTAACTAGATCAAATAATTAAACCAAAATGATATTTGCTAAACATGTTTGATAAGACACGCATCCTGACATATGAATTAATGGCAAGTATTTTTTACGTGTGGTTTTGATGAGTAATGATTATCTATAACCTCATGAAAATTCAAAATTTTCCACTTTATAATGAGTTTCAGATATATTCTCCTCTAAATCTCCCACTAATTTTAACTTAGAGAAAGCCTTGAAGTGAGATGAGGGTATAGTCATTGAACCATTGAAATTTTGGAAATGTGGTTCAACTTCGGGGTTCAATGATATGAGATGAACTACACAGACTGACCAATATTCATATGATCTTTTGAAAAACTTTGAACTTTGAAACATTGAACCATTGAATTTTTGAACTCTGCTATTTAGGTTCAAACATTAGGTTTAAGTGGTAGGTTCAAATGGTAGGTTTAACAATACATTAATTTATACAAAGGAACTAAGTAAACATGATTCTTTACAAAACATCAAGTATTGAAATTTTGAACTGTTGAACTTTCAAACTTTGGAAAAGGGTTCAAGTTCAATTGAAAAGTTCAAAGTCATAATTGAAATACACAAAAGGACAAATAGTTCACTTTGAGAAATTTTGAACCATTAAACCTATTAAACCATTGAACTTTTTGAATTCTTTAACTCTAAGAAAGGTTCAAGTTCAAAGGTTCAATTCTTTTAAAATTTCACACACAAAAGGTGATAATCGGGTGAACTTCTTTTATGGAAAAATTCATGAAAAATTTAATAAGGGTGACTCAAAAGGTAACATTGGCTCTGACTGGGGACTATATTTTATGGCAAAATGTAGAGAACTTATAACCTTTGGTTACACAGATTGGGACACAGAGACATAAGACAAGGAGAAATATAAACACAAAATGGGAAAGGAAAACACAAAACATGACAACAAGGGAAAGGCTATGTGCAAAATAAGGGACACCTAAATCATAGTCGATACAACTTAAGATCCTATCCATTATAGGATAGGGGTAAAATAGCTCCATCCAGATATTCCAATTTAAAAGAATTAGGACTAAATACCTAATGAATTTTGAAAGGTCCTTTTTAAAATGAATCAAATTTTTTAAAATGAATTTAGGTTCTCTCCTTCTATCCCATATCAATACTTCATCTCCTTCCATGAACTTTCTAGATCTAGTTTTCTGATAAAAAATCTTCTTAACCCTAGTTTGATGAGTAGTAATCTGATCAACGAGTTCATTCCTCTCCTCCTCAATTTTAGTTAAGTACATAAATTTTTTCTCTAAATAATCTTGAAAGTATTGATCTTCAATAATATTTTATAATTTATCTATAGATAATTTTAGAGGTAATGATAATTGTGTTCCTATCCCATAAACTAGCTCAAAAGGTGCCATTCCTATTGCTCTTTTTGGGGTTACTCTATTAGCCCAAAGTGCTTCATATAGTTACTTATGCCAATCTCTGGGGTTATCACTCACCAATTTCTTCATGATGTATATCAAATTTTTATTATTGGACTCTGCTTATCTATTCCCTTGAGGGTAATAATTAGATGAGTGAGAAAGAGATACACTATATTCATAGCAAAATGAGTTAAGTTCCATTGAATAAAAATTGGTAGCATTATTTGCTACAATATTTTGAAGAACACCAAAATTTACCATTATATTTTCTTTAAGAATATTACATACCACTTCTGAAGTGTTTCTCTTCATAGGGACTGCTTCAACCCATTCCATAAAATAATCAATTATTGTTAAAATGTGTGTATGACCAGTACTTGAAGGAAATGAAAGAGCACCAATGAAGTCTAATCCCCATTTTTTGAAAGGTTCTTCAATAATGATAGGTCTTAGAGGTAATGTTGCAAGTTATGGTCTTCCTAAAAATAATTTACATTTTTCATAGTTAACCACCTATTTATATGCATCTTTGAATATACTTGGCCAATAATAACAATTTTTAAGGATTTTAAATGTCATGATCAAAGAAGAAAAATGTCTACCATAGGCTTAATTATGAAAAACTTCCAATAGTTTGTATTATTTTTCTTTATCTACACACCTCAGAAAGGTTCCATCTAGTCCCCTTTTGTATAGGACATCACCCCAAATCACATATTTTGTTGATTTTAACTTCAGATTTCTTTTCTCCTTTGAGGATAAGTGACTGGGACAGTCTCCATAAGTAAGATAGTGTGTCACATTTAGGAACCATGGATCTTGAAAGTTCACCAATAGGATATTAGGAAGTTCTTCTTCTTTTTCTTCATCTTCTTCATCTTCTTCTTCTTCTTCTTTACTTCCAACTATAAATTTACACAAACCTTGACCTCTAACTAATTTGGTTGGCCTAATCTCCAGGTCGTACTCTTGAATTTTAGCAACCCATCTTACTCTATTTTTCATCCCAACATCTTGTTGAGTTAGAATGGTTTTCATAGCTGAACTAGGAAAAAATACAATTGAATGAAAATGAAGTATATCATATCTAAATTGTTTAACAGCCTTTACTATAGTAAAGGCTTGTTTCTCAACTAAAGAATATTTAAGTTCATGCTTCTTGAGAGGAACACTCATAAAGGCTATTGGGGCTTCTATATTTAATTCATTTTTTTGTAACAAGATACCAGACATGTTATGTCCTGAAGCATAATAGTAAATAACAAAATATTTTTGGAAATCAAGATTTACCAAAGTAGGTGTTTGTGTAATCATCTCTTTAATATATTAAAATGCTTTCTTAGCAGCTTCATTCCATTTGAATGCTTGTTTTTCACTCATCATTCCCACAATATGTTTTGTAATATCAGTAAAATTAGGAATGAACCTTCTAAGAAAATTAATTTGGCCAAAGAAAGACTTGACTCCAATCCTATTAGAAGGAAGTCTTAGTTGTTATATTGATCTAACTCTTTGTAGGTCACTTTTGATTCCACCTTTTGAAACTTGGTGTCCCAATAACTTCCCTTCTGTAACATAGAATACTGACTTCTTAGGGTTAAGAGATATCCCATGACTCTAGCATCTTTGTAAAATGGTATCCAGATCCTTCAGATGATCCTCTCTTTTTCTAGAGAAAATAGTCAAATCATTTAAATAAATGACAATAATTCTATCTTTCAAATCTTTAAATTATGAATCCATTGCTCATTGAAAAGTTATACCAATATTAATCAAACTAAAGGGCATATGATTATAAGTAAAAGTTCCTCAAGGTGTAGTGAAAGTAGTTTTATGTTGGTTAGATACAACCACACTTATCTGATTATAACCTAAGAACCCATCTAACATAGATATCATTTATGACCCAGCAATAGTTTACAAGATCTAATCCATCATAGGTAAGGGATAATTATCTTTTAAACTAGCTTGGTTCAAATTCTTGAAGTTAACATAGATTCTTATTTCTCCATTATTTTTGTGTACCAGAATAATGTTTACCACCCAGGTAGAGTGATGAATTGGATAAATAATCCTAGCCTTCAACATCTTGTCAATCTCCTTAAAGATAGCCTTAGCAACTTTTGGGTTATAATTTCTTAGCTTCTATCTAAATGGAATTGAATTTGATTTCAAAATAATATGATGCTAAAACTGTCCACATCTAAAATCTTTGAGGTCATCATAGCACCAAGTAAAGACATCCTTATACATAATCAATAGATTAATTTATTCATTTTTCTTCTCTGGTGAACAACACCTACCAATGGAGATTCATTTAGGGTTAGTTTCACTTCTAATATTGATTTTCTCATAATCTTCCATTTTGTTAGGATTCTGGACAAGTTTGTCTTTAGTACATTCATCTTGTCTAGTTCTAGAGAGACTAATCCTTTATGGATTTTGTTTCCTTTTAATTTAATTACATCATATTTTGGATTGACCCATAGATCAAGACTAAATTCTTTACATTCTATTTTATAACCTTCAAAATAAGTCCCCAAAAACATATCAACATTCTCCAAAAAAAAATTGATCTGCTCATTATTCTCAAAAACTTGCCAATTTTCAACATTACCAGGGACATTAGGATGATAGACTAGTTCTATTCCATATGAATCCTTTTTGAAATCAGGGTGTGGGAGAAGAAGAGAAGCTAATACTAGTAGAGAATCTACTCGTGTGTTCTGGTCTCTAAGAATTACTTCAATAGAAAAGGCATCAAAACATTTTATCTCATCCCAAACTCTATTTTTGTAATGTCTTAATCTATCATTTTTAACTAAAAAAATGCCTCTCACTTATTTGACAATTAATTCAGCATCTCCTCTTACCATTGTTTACACCCTTTTCTTTAGCTTCAAAAAACCCAAGTAATAAAACTTCATATTCTGTAGTGTTATTAGTGTTTTTAAATTCTGGTTTGAAATAGTAAGGAAAAGTTTCACCAGTAGGTGAGATCAACACAACTCCTACTCCTGAACCAAATGTAGCACAACTTTCACCAAATTCCATGATCCATAGATCATTTGAATGAATAGACTTTGGGATAGATTCTTTCTTTAAATCTTTAGAAGAGAGAAAATAACTATGAAATTCACATTCTTCAAATAGAATATGAGACTTAGGATCATCAAAAGGATATACCATAAACTTTCATTTAGGTTCAAGTTCTAGCTTAACTTTTTATTTTCCCACTAGAATTGTAGCTTCTGACCAACCCAATTTAATCTTCCCTCCCAAATCTTTGTAAAAAGTCCTACTCAACAACATCCCATAACTAGTAGGGATATCTACTACCAAAATATTCAACTTCACCTTTTTATTAGGACAGGTTACAAGAGCAACTTGTGCATCTTTAATTTGTCTGAGCAAAGAAATCTATTTGCCATCCATGGAATAACATCTACCAAATGTTTTTGTAAGGGATAAGCCTAAGGCTTTGGCTATAGAATAAGGTATTATATTATCAAAATAACCTAAGTCTATGATAAAATTGTCTAGTTTATGACCATTTATGAACAAAAAAACATAAAATGGGTTGGGCTTCATATCAGCCATATAAGGAGTATCATAAGATGAATTAAGGGTCATTCTAGAAGTATGAGTGGGTGACTCAAGTGGAGAAGTAAATAATTGGGCAATCGGAGACTCAGTGTTAACATTTAATTGAATTTTAGGTTCAACTTGTGTAGGACCATTTTTGACATATTTAACCAATTTATCAAGTTCTTTAGGTTTAAACCTAAGGTATTTAGCAGGGGATATTTGAATTTTTGCAGACCTACAAAATTTTAAAATATCAAAAAAAGTCTCATAATTATTTCTATGTAACAATTTACTCTCTTGTGTCTTAGCATCAAAAGTTTTAGTAAAAGGTTCCTTACCTTTAACAGGCACTTCTTGAGTATTAGAAAACTTCAGATTCTTTTGACTTATGGTAAGCACAACACATGAAGGATCTTTAAGAGAAACCAATATTTCACCTCCTCTTTTTGAATCTGAATCATATTCTAGGAAGTGTATTTTAGAGTTGTCAGGTTTCTCAAAGGTCCTTTCTTCTTCAGTAATCTCCCCTAAGACATCTTGAGTAGTAGTCATTTGAGTATATCTAAGCATCTCTAGACAATAATTTCCATCATGATCAGTAGTCAAATGAAATACACACATGTTATTTCTTCTAGGAGTGGCTTCAATAGTCAATCTTAGTTGTGTTGATACAAGTGGTAATGTCTTACTAGCATTTGCTTGTTGATTTCTTTTACCAATATCTTGATATAGTTGTTACAATGAAGTACTAGTCTTCAGTAATAGTCTTTCAAGGGTGATCATATTATTGACTAGCCTTTAAACCATAGGATATGTAGAGGATGAAGGATGAGCATTAGGTACTTGGACTTCTTTCTTCCATTTTCTATCCATAATAAGATCATCCTCTAACTCAACTACCAATGATTGTGTATCTATTAAATTGATAATTACACCTCTTCTAAGATGAAAACTTATATCAAGAGGCATAAAATTAATAAAAAAATATTTTTGATTCTCAACAGTTAGTCTTTTAGTAGTAGGAATATTGTGCACAATTCTATTGAATTTGGATATAAATTCCCTCATGGGTTCATGTATCTCCTTCTTAAGCTGAGTCAATTGAGTAAGAAGGGAATGTTCATCTTCTACGCTTTTGAACCTATTTTAAAACATAGTTTTCATATCATTCCAATTTGTGATTGAGGAACCAGTTAGATGATAAAACTATTGTGATGTAATATCAGTTAGAGTTTGCACAAAAAGCCTTATGGATACATCTTGATGTTGCATGCCTAACACACCACATTCTGCTACAAAGGCACTTAGATGTTCTTCTAGTGATTGTCTTCCATCTCCTTTAAATTTGGGTAAATTTTCCCTTGCATTTTTAAGCAAAGGATTTAGGTTGGCCCACAAATTTAGAGGTCCTATGGCTACACCCCAAGATTGGGCCATTGAAAGAAAACTTATGACAAAAGGAAAAATAGGATCAGAAAGAGTTAAGGCTTGATAGACAGAGGATGTAGAGGGTTTATGAGGGATATGAGGTCTACTTCTAGCTTTTCTAACATGGGTAGGAATATAAGGAAAATTTACGTTTTGCAATGTTTGAAAAGTAAGATCTAAATTTCCCTCTCTTCTTAAAGAGCTTGTGTATCTTTTGGAATCTATTTTTATGTTATAGCTACATAAGTAGCTATTAATTTTATGCTATTCTTAATCTCTTCTTACTTTAGGGACTTGATTTTTTACTACAATTTATGCTTGCCTATTTCTTTGCCTAAGTAATAACAATCTCAAATTATTAGCCAATTCTTCTTCTTTTTCTAATACTCTACTTTCTCTCTTAGAATCATCAATATTCTGATGAGAATGCCAAGTAAGATTATTTAATTGACCAATTATATCATCCTGCTCATCTTGAAAACCAAGATGAGGTTGTAAAATAGGAATTATATTTTCATGTGGAAGCACCATTGTTGCCTCATATTAAGGTGACTAATATTTTATCAATTTCGATCCCTAGTGGAGTCACCAAAAATTATTGGCTAATAGATTTGTCCTTATCTAAAAATGTTTTATTTTAACTCCCTACCCTTCTTCTTTCAAGAAAAAATAAGTTAAACAACAAATGAGTGAACTATTAAGACTAGTTCTACTCTAAATTAAGGTACAACTCCCTTTAAGATTTTTAATGAATTCAAATATTTAGATACACTTTTAACTAGAAAGTGTTTTAAAGGTAAACTAACATCTGCATATCATCATGCTATGAATGTGAGATTTTAAAATAGAAATGGTTAATAGAATACATAGATTCTATTTTCAATAAAAATCAAATGGATAAACATATATATTGTTGAATCAATAAAGGATAAAACACATACAATGAATTGTCTAATAGAAGAATAATTACTATATGAAAGAACATTGCACATAGAAAACATAATTCCAAATACTCAAACACACAGATCTAAGTATGCAGCAATTGATTCTCTTTTTCATCCATAGATAAAAAATGTTTTAGAGAAACATCACATATATTATCAACAATAGTGATCCAGTTCTAAATTTTTTTAACTCCTTTTCTCTTCTATCCCCCTCTTTTTAACAATTGAAAATATATGTAGCCGCCCTAATTAACCAATATTTCAAACTAAACCAGAGTTAAAGTAACTCTAACCCATATAGGATTTAGTTTTTTTACAAATTCACTTAAGATCAAGTTTTGAATAGAAAAGAAACTAAGTAAGTAATATCATTACTAAAGTGACAGATTAGGATCTCCAAATTTGTTATGTTTGGTTGGATAAACATGTTGAGATTTCTAGTCCTGAAATGTTGTAACAAACTCCTAGATTTTTGAGAGATTGGGAATACTAACATGCTTTATTCTTGCCTTCTAGATGTTTTCTTCCTTCTAAAACTTTCCCATCTTCTCTGTGTGTTATGGGAGTGTGTCGATGTAATGACAAAGAAGTGACTCTACCTTTGAAATATGAGAGAAATTTTTAGTTAATAAATTGTCACTTTATTTAACGATGATGATCTTTTCCTTAAAGGATTGAATCACAATATTGATTTCCTTTTCTAGTTTTCCATCATCATTTATGTATTTGACATCAATACTCTATAGATCATGCTGTAATAAATGAATGAATGAATTAAATTATTTCCTTGATCATTTTTGTGATTTTTATTTGCCCTTGTCAAGACTCTGAATTCCTCCATTCAATGTTTTTCTTACTTACATATAACACATCTTCATCTAGTCTTGTCAAATTCTTTTCTGACAAAAACTTTGTTATTCCATAATTTTATACCTCATCAATCTGGTTAATCACGCTCATCCATTTTCCTTCATATTTTATCCATAAAGTGTTTTGAGTCTTTAATCTTCAACAATAATTATGGTTAGATCATATACATTCTTCAATATATGAATGTATTCCATACCTTTCTAGATGATGCCATTCAACTAATTATCAAATACTTTGGTAACCATTTTATCTCTATGTATTTGGTCTAAAATCCTTTGATTGACAGGTGATTTTTTGTCAAAAGATAGGACTATTTGGGTAATTGGTTGTGGATCTAGACTATGAATGGTGTTAATGTACTCTACCATTGACTGTACAGTCTATTTTAACTCCCTTTTATCTTTTTCATCCTTACAAGTTTTGTTGACTATCCTTTTGGTAGACGCTTCGAGGTGATACACATCTATAGCATTGACGCAGTCCTAAGATCTATTTTTTCAATTATAAAATCTTGAACTATAAGATCTTGAAATTCTTCATTAGTTCTTGGTCAGGGTATTTCTACATTTCAATTCCCTATATTAGGGTTGACATCTACCCTGGATGTTGTTTATAACTTTTTGGATTTATGAGTTTTCCCTAAACACTTACCATATCCTCCAAGGGAAAAGAAATTGGTACTATTTTCCTTTTATTGCTGATTGAATTTTCCAGGCACTTAGGTGTAGAGGCTGAGACTTCTTTATTAGTATTTAGTTTATTACAAGGTACATTTAAAACAATCATCAATTTAGTAGAATCAAAAAGGAATCATTGTCTATTGATCTTTACTAACCTCTTCCACCATTAGTACATTAGATTCTTTATCACCTTTGGCTTCTCTTGAATCTTCTTCAAAATTCAAATCCACAATTACTTTTTCAAAAATTTGACTCTTTCTCTTGCTTTGGCTCCTTGATCTAGTGGCACAAGTAGGCATATTAGTTATAAGGGCCTTATCAAATTCTTTGATGATAGGATCCCTTCTAGTTTTTAACTTGGAAGTACCTACATCATAGATAGCAATAAACTAGTTAGAGGAGCTTATTAGGGATGGTGATTCAATTGTTAATGTACATTGTTGGGAATCTATTTTTTTAGCTCCCCCCAATTTTTGTTCTCTCAACCACTTGTCAATTCTCCTTATTATTGGGAGGGTCTTAACCTCAATTCTATCTTCTTCATTTTTGTCCCAATCAATTTTTGGAATAGGTGATAGTTTTATCTATTTAAATTGTAGATCAATCACTTATTCTTCATTATCAAAGATTCTAAAAATGTCCATATTTAAATTAAGAGTAATGATCTATTCTACGGAGAACCTGAACCACAGTCTTATTTTAACCTTGAATTCATCTGAACAATCCTCCCAATAATCCTCCAATTGAGGAATATGTGAAAACCCTATTTCAAGATGCAAGTTATCCCTAAATAAACCTTTGCTATCAAATTAGGATCTGACCATGAAGTACTAAAAATTGAATTTTTTAAGATCCAATTCTAAATTCAAAGCATTATATGTTGACTTGCATGAATAACATCCAAGTTGGATAGGAGAAGATATACCAGATTTCTTTTTCATTAGGAATATTTTATCTACATGTGTTAATTGTCTATAGACTTCTATTAACACAAATTAGTTAAAAACATACCTAGGTAACCTCAAAGGTTCATCATCAAAACCCCCAACTCTGATATAAGTGAACTTGGAAAATTGAATAAAGAAATTGCCATAAATCTTGATCAACTGCATAGCCTCATCAGACATCCTCTTGTTGATGTTATTTAATAATTTATTAGTCATTTTCCTAGTAAAAACATCGTTAACCCTCATGTAATCCTAATAGCAATTATGCATTTGTAAATGTGAGTAATAATCATAAATTTTGTTGTCTTTAGTCAAGGGTGCATGAGATAATCCTACCCATTGTCTTATAAATGCCAAGTAATAGAAGAGGTATGAAGACATATAAAACTCTTTATTTCCCAAACAATTACTTAAACCCAGATGTAAATGTTCAGCTACAATTTCTACCCAATCCAAATATTTCTCTCCTTGGAGGATTACCTATATGAAAAAGTACATCCAATCTTCACAATAATATGCATGAGCATTACCCTTTAGATTGTGTAGTAATACTATAATATCTTTTACTTCTAAAATCATGTGATTTCTTATTAATGGTTTGGGTAGTCTTGAACCCCCTCTTTCTAATTTCAAAATCTAATTCCTTGCAATCATGCTCTTGTTAATTGATTTCTTTAATGAAAAATAACCATAGAAATAAGTAATATTGAGGTCAGAATGTGGTTCCTTGAGAGGAATTCTCATTACAAACATTAGGGTTTGTTTATTGATATGTAGTAAAACATTACCATCTGCAGTCCTGATTCGCCTGCTCTGAGGTTCATATCTATTCATGCATTCAAGAACTAATTCAGGGCATTGAATAGCCATGGGAAAGGCCATAGCTTCAACCAAATCACTTTTTTACTATCTTTTGCATCATAGGATTTGACACAAGATTTCTTTCTATTTCCTTAAAATATTCCAAGTCATATCTGACTAGAGAGGTGTCCCCAATTTCAAGAGGAGAACATATGAGACCAAGACCATGATCAAAATCAAGACATGTAGATTTCATGGCTATAGGTTGGAGGATATAATGAAAAGAAATGTTTTTGAACTTCTTAAATAATGTCGTAAACTCAAAAGAATTCTTTTTTCCAACCAAGTAATGGAAACAACTTATAGTAAGAGTAAAAATCACCTTAAATTTATCTAAAATCACTGTGAATTTGAGCAATAAATATCTTATACCACCTATGTTGTTCTCCTTTGTATCATCCAATATGTTTTTTTGCTAAATTTGAATTATTCTCTCTTGATACAGATATTAACTAGATTAAATAATTAAACTAAAATGATACATGTTAAACATGCTTGATAAGACATGCATTCTAACATATGCATTAATGGCAAGAATTTTTTATGCATAGTTTTGATGAGTAATGATTATCTGTAACCTTGTGAAAATTCAAAATTTTCTACTTTATAATGAGTTTCAGATATATTCTCCTCTAAATCTCCTACTAATTTTAACTTAGAGAAAGCCTTGGGGCGAGATGAGAGTATAGTCGTTAAACCATTAAACCATTAAAATTTTGAAAATGTGGTTCAACTTCAGGTTTCAATGATATGAGATGAACTACCCAAACTGACCAATAGTCATATGATCTCTTCAAAAAATTGAACTTTGAAACATTGAAATGTTGAACTTTTGAACTCCACTATGTACGTTCAAATGTTAGGTTCAAGTGGTACGTTCAAATGGTAGGTTCAATGATACATTAATTTATATAAAGGAACTAAGTGAACACGACTCTTTATAAAACATTGAGTATTGAAATTTTTAACCATTGAACTTTTGAACTTTGAAAAAGGGTTCAAGTTCAACCAAAAGGTTCAAAGTCATAACTGAAATACACAAAAAGACAAATAGTTCTCTTTGAGAAACTTTGAACCATTGAACCTATTGAACCATTAAAATTTTTGAATTCTTTAACTCTGAGAAAGGTTCAATTTCAAAGGTTTTGTTGTTCCCCAAAAATATCAGTCATTTTTGGGACAACATTTGAACTATTTTTGAACTATTTTGGTCCAATAGACCAAAATCCTCTCTCCCCTTCTCAAATATTATTCTAGGCATTCAAATTCTCCATTTTTCAAGCTTTTTAGAAAACTACAAACTCTACAGGCCCATTTCTATGAACTCTAAAGGGAGGAACTACGGACTTCACAGATGGTTTCTATGGACTCCTCTAGCTAGATTTCTATGGACTCTTTCAAAGTTTGAGAAAACTACAAACTTGGTTTCTATGGACTCTACAAATAGACTCAAAACTATAGACTCTACAGGCCGGTTTCTTACTTCTATGGACTCCCCCAAATCTACAAACTCATTTCTACAAACTCTACAAGCTGGTTTCTATGGACTCTATAGCAAACAAATAGGTTCAAAACTTAGTCATTTTTTCAATTTGGAAGTTCAAAGGGGTCTTCCAAGAGCCCAAAGGATAAGTTGAGGGCACTTGGAAACCAAAGTGGACCATTACAAAAAAATGAAAGGTGACTTTAGAGCTCAAATAGCCCTTGCAGTGGGTAGGCAGGGAGCAAGTGGACAGATTCAAAAGCTGAGTGAGCAAGGGAATTCCTTCAGAATAGTTCCCATGGCAAAGTTGTAAAGGAAAAATTATTTTGGACAAAAAGTTTGAAGGAATTCCTTCAAACTTTTGTTCAAATAAAATAAGCCCAATGAAAAGCAAAAGTCTACCGAAGAAAAACAAAATCCCATTGGGAAGAAAGAATGATGGAAAGAAAGGAACAATTCCTTCAGACTTTTGTCTGAAGGAAAAGACTGAAGGATAAAATCCCATCAAAGAAAGAATCCCAAAGGCCATTGAAAGACCACCTGAAGGGTAGGAACCCTTGTGGGGGGGCTCTCACTAACCAAAGTGAACTGTTTCTCAAGACCCCAAAGGGTAGGTCCCCTCCAAGAAAGACAAACCAAGAATACTGAAGGACCAAAGAGATTGACGAGCTTGCAAATGTCAAAGTTAAATGTTGCAAACTAGCCATTAGTTTCCAGATGTCTAATGACATCCTCATAGCCATCAAATTTAGGGTAAAAAACTAGCCATTGGTTTCCTAACGATGATGGGCCCGAAGACATCAAATTCATAGAAATGAACTAGCCGTTGATCTTTGAAAGCTAGAACATAGACCTGAATACTAAAGGCCAAAGTGCCAAAGGTAAAAAATGCTAATGGAAGAGTGTAAGGAGCCAACAAGATCAAAAGAGATATCTCGAGAGCTCAGATCACATGGATAAGGATGAAATACAACAAGGAAAGGGGGAATGATGGAGAAAGATCAGAAATATCTGCACATAAGATATATTTCTAGAAGGTAAGTAGTCCACCAGGTGGACATTAGAAGAGCATGAACATTCAATGACATGGCCCATTTTTTACATCGAGTAAAGAAAATAGTTGCGCACACATTAAAAAACACATCAGGTGGCCCATATTAAATATCGATGCTTGATTCCAACATAGCCCATGGATAGAATTTAAAATGCATTAAAGGCATTGAATGCATTGTAACACATTTTTGTGAAACAAAGCACCCAAGTATTTCTTGGAAAACTATATATTGGAATCTCTCTTATTATTTTAGGGATCTTGATCTATAATCAGAAATAAAACTCTGCCCAAATTGAAAGGCATTACTGAGACTTTGAGCTCAGATTGTTGATCATATTTTGTTATTTGAATAAAAAAACAAGTGACTTTTTAGACTTTGTGCTGGAATAGCTTAGTTATTGGGGAAATTATTCTTATGTATATTTCCTTAATACATTTTTTGTCCATTTGATTAAATAAGTAGAATTAGTGAAAGTGATCAGGAAGGTGTCCTGAAGCCAGTTGTGGAGAGACTTTGTGCTACCATAATTGTCTTTAGTTTGTCTATTTTTCTATTCATGTGTAAAGGATCTTGGGATGACTTTGTGCCCTCATTGTCTTTCATATTTCACTCTTTGGCAGTTGAGATGGAGACTTTGTGCCTCATTTCATTCTTTTGTGTTACTGTGCCCTATTACAGTTACTTATCATCACTCGAAAGATTCCTTTTGTCTGATAAACAACACTTATAAAAGAAGAGGAGTGTCTTCTATCATTTCATTAGAATTTATCCTTTGATTTATGAACATCATCTCTGAAAAAAGAAAGATGGATGGTTTATCCTACGCTTGAGTGTTATTTTCTGTTTATATATATAGTATATAGCTCCTGCATATCTATAGGGAACCTTCCCTTGATGAGAGGAGAGATTTGTCCCCTTTTAATGTAGTACACCTACACATCTTGCTGACCAATTTCCCTATGCTGTGGTTGAAGAGACCTATTTTGCTCATTAGTTAGCTGATCAAAAAAATATTCACCCAACAATTTTTGGTGACTCCATTGGGGATGTTATGTGCAATCTAAAACCTCAAGTTTTAGATTAAAGCAGTCCCTACCCTTATCCATTATATATTCTGGCAACTCCATTATGTGTCTTACCCATTATCATTATATCCTTACCATTTCCCTCCACCTCCATGCTAACTAGGATAAAATTCATAGTTTGAAGCCTCAAGCTTTAAGTTGAAGCAGCGCCAGTTCTTTCCCATTTTTGTTCAACAATTTGGCAACTCCATGCTATACATGAAGCCAAAGGGATAAAGGTATTGTTGACCCTATATTTAAGTTGTTACAACAAAGTAATTTTGATCTATTTCCTTCACCATCTCACCTCTAATGAACTAGGATCTTTCCTCCTACTAAAGTCAAGTCTCCATTACTGGGTAAAGCTTCCATTTTTGCTATTAATAAAACTTTTCCAATAATTACCCCTCTGAGATTTGTTATTCCACCTTTCCATAGTCATACAATGGCAATTCAAGGCCCCTGGGGTAACTCTTTTGGCCCACTTAATCTAACTCCACCCCTACATGAGCTCCCACGTAGTTCAAGGAAGAATTTGTAGGAAATATTGTCATTGATGTCAAAGGTCTAGCATTAATAATGATGAAGGCCCCATTACATTTAATGTTGTTTATAATATATATATCTTGGATAATGTGAATTAATATTTATTTAATATTAACAAATATATTTTTGGTTACATATGAGACAAAAGAAGGGCCCATGGAGAAGTTAAAGAGCGACGGGGTAAAGACAATAGAAGGATGGGATGCATTTTCTCATGAAGAGTCATCTTGGGGAATTCCAAGAGTCACCAAGTGAAGACAAAAGAGTAAGGGCACAATTTCTCATGAAGGGACACTTTGAGGAATACAAATAGTCACCAAGATAAGGACAAAACTGGGAAGGATGTTTTTGGTCATGAAGGGTCACCACATGACTTTTCAAAGGCAAGAATATGAAGGGTCATCCAAGTTTGGTGCCATTTTCCATGAGGATTGAAGGGTCACAAAGGGGGAAGGCCAAAGGTCATTTGGAAAGATATAAATAAAGGCTTAAGAAGCCATTTTTAATATGAGAGAAAGAGGTTCATTTGATATTGTAATATTTAGCTTAGAAGAGCAATTGTGAGAAGTGAATATGATTTGTATTTGTTATATCTAGCTTAGAAGAGCAAAGGTGAGATAGAGAAAAAAGATGTATTAAACTATCATTTGTTGAGATAGAAAAATTGAGAGATAGGTGTGTGGTATACACAAAGGGATTGGTGCTCTTATGGGTTGGTGCTCACGAATTATTATTGGGTTAGTGCTCGACAAAGGGGTTGGTGCTCCTATGGGTTGGTGCTCATGAATTATTGTTGGGTTGGTGCTTAGAAAAGGGGTTAGTGCTCCTATGGGTTGGTGCTCATGAATTTTTGTTGGGTTGGTGCTTAGCAAAGGGTTTTGTGCTCATGTGGGTTGGTGCTCATAAATGGTTGCTAGGTTGGTGTTCGGCAAAGGGGTTGGTGGTCCTATGGGTTGGTGCTCATGAATAGTTGTTGGGTTGGTGATCCTACAAGTTGGTGCTTGTGAGTATTGTTTGGGTTGGTGCTCATTCATATACTTAAGATTGTTCTCCATGGTTTTTCCCACATTGGGTTTCCAGGTTATATCTGGTGTCTCTCTCTATCTTATGTGGTGTTTATTGTTTGAGTTTTATTGCATATCTTGAATGTTTGATTAAGTGGAATTTGATTAAGGGAAAATTTTATAATATATATATAATATAATGATTCACCCCCCCTCTTAGTATATCTTATGCTTAACAATTGGTATGAGAGCAGGTTCCTTTTTAAAAAGTTTTATAGTTTGAAGGTAGATCGAGAAAGCACGATGGCTGGGTCACAGGAAAGATTTTCTAAAAATAAGGCACCTTTGTTTAATGGGATGAATTATGCTTTTTGGAGCATGAGAACAAAGGTTTATTTGATGGCCCTTGGATTCGACATATGGAAAGTAGTGGTGGAGGAATATGAAGAGCCACAGACATCTGCAATTACTCCAACAAAAAAGAAGGCAAGTGAATGTAATGTTAAAGCTTTAAATGCAATTTTTTGTGGTTTGTGTGAATATGAATTTGTTAAAGTTATGCAATGTAAATTTTCTCATGAAACTTGGGTAAAACTTTATAATATTTACAAAGGTGATGGAAAGGTTCAACAAGCTAAGATTCAGACTTTTAGAAGGCAGTTTGAAATTTTGAAGATGGAAGAAGAAGATATAGCAAGTTATCTCTTGCGAGTTGATCAAATAGTAAATCAAATTCAAGGTCTTGGAGAAACATTGGAAGATTAAATGGTGGTGCAAAATGTTTTGAGATATCTACCAATGAGATATGATGCAAAGGTTTCGGCAATCGAGGAGATGAAGAATTTAGCCAAACTAAAGATGGATGAGCTTCATGGTATACTCATGGCATATGAGATGCGGATAGAACAAGATAAACCCTCAAAGAGAGAAGTGGCTTTCAAGACATCAAAGAAAGAGAAACGTAAGATTCAAGATTCAAGTGATAGTTCCATTGATGTTTAAGATGACAATGGAGCACTTTTCATTTGCAAGCTAACAAGAAGAATAGGTAAATATCAAGGAAAATTACCTTTTAAATGTTTTAATTATGGAAAGATCAGACATTTTTTAGCTAGATGCCCATATAAGGTTAATGATGATGAATAAGAAAATCCTACATACAAGGAGAATTTCAAAGTCAAATCTAAGAAGGGATTCAAGAAGAAGAGCTTGTATTCTAAGGATCCTAGCTCAGTCAAAGATAGTGGAGTCAGTGATTCAAAAGAAGAAGAAATTATATTCATGGCCATACATGAAGATGATCAAGAAGAAGAAGAGGAGGAAGCTGAAGTGAATATGGAAGGAGACCTCATTTGTGTCTTTGAAGAGTTAGAAGCTATTCATAAGAAGAATTGAATATTAAAGTGCCAGATCGAGAAAAATGAAAAGGAGTCAAAAGAAATTATTGATGATCTAACAACACACTTGGAAGAAGCCAAGAAGAATGAAGAAGATCTCATAGCACAATTGGAAATATCAAGAAAAGAATGTCAAAGGTATGTTATTTAAATTTCCTCTTTAAAATAAGATATTGAGAAAGCAATCAATGATAAAGTAGTTAGTGATTCAAAATTTGAGGATAGCACTAACATGCTTAATAAGATATTGGAAAGTTAAAAAGCAAATTTAGATAAGATAGGGATCAATTTTGAAAAGAAAAAGAGCTATGCTGAAGCTCTTACAAAAGAGGAAACAAAAAGGGGAGAAGTGAAAAATACAGAGGACATTTCAAACAGAGAAGGCTAGAGAGAACAAAGCTACAAAAGATAATCAGGTCAGAGATATATAGACAGGTCTTATTTTATGGCTATTATTTTTATTGTAATGGATATGGTCACAAGAAATTAGAATGTAGACAAAGAGCTAACAATTTTAGAAATAAGGAGAAGGAAAGTCAAGGAGAGTCAAGTAGAAGCCATAACTCTTTTGATCCTCTATCAAGCTTTGATGAAGAGACCATAGTATGCTACAAGTGTAACAACTTCAGACACATAGCTCAGTATTGTAGAAGTGTTTTTGAGTCAGTCAAGAAGGATCAAAGTTTCAAAGCTCCTATAGACACTGAAATCATGACTACTCCCTTGGTAGACTCCCCCTTGGTCCCTTTCCACTTCAACATGCCCCCTATGTCTTATTAATTTAAAATAATTATCTATTTTGAATTATTAATTCCCTCTCTCTCTCTCCTTGCCACCTCACCTCTCCTCGGATACCTCTCCTTGGATCCCTTCATCACCCCATGCCAAGTCTTAAATGCCTAGACCCCATTTCCTTTATCCCACTCATCCCCCACGCCTATTAAACCCACCTTCAACCATTTTCCCATGACCAGCTGACCTTGGCAGAGGGAAGAATGGACAAAAGACTATTTTTAGCCCTTTTTCCTATTCTTTGGCTGCCGACATCGGTCAGTAATCGACCGACATCGATGGTATTTCCGATGTCAGTTACCTTCAAAACTGTGTTTTACATCTAGAATGTGGATCTTTTTCCAATCTTTCAATCCGCCGATCTTTTTCCAATCTTTCGATCAGCCAACCTTCCAATCTTCTGACCTCTCTCGCTCTCTCTCTCCCATATGCACATCAGGCATCACAGGCTATAGGGACTCTACATCAGGCACTCTACCTCTTTGTAGGGAGTCTTCTACATTAGCAACAAGTCTCTTACACATCCGAGGTTCCTCCAGGTAGAGCTAAGTATCCCTCTTCTATTTTATTTCAATTATTTAGACTATATCAGTAATCAATTTTCTATTTATTGCTTCTAAACAATATTATCAACCAGACCCAGCTTCCAACTAGACCAGGCATGACTCTCTTCCCAAAAAGGCTAAGAGGCCTTTCCCATACCCTTACCCCTTTTTTAAAAACATATCCCCTACCTTAGTCCCTCCTAAAGACTCTATCTACTGTCTTACCACCCTACACAGACTCTCAGACTACCACAGACCATTCCATCGACCAAAGACTCGTCCAAAACCCATCCAAGCCCCATTGCCCTGACCGACATCGGTCTTTAGGCCCATTGCCCCTACCGATGTCAGCATACATAACTAACGCTAGCAACCTTGACAAATCGACGTCGACAGACCAATCGGCATCGGTGACTATGGCAGACTGACAGCAAACAATAGGTACACATTGTTTGTATTTCTCTAGCTTAGTCTATCATTATTATCTTTATTCAACATTATTTTTCTATCAACAAGTGGACTGACATCCCTTAAGGAAGTCTTTGCACTTCTGGGACTAAGCATATCACTTGGAAGTCCACCTTATATCCATCTAACAATCTCTTTGTTTGAGTCTCTTTTTTCTACAGGTGTCATCCTCCACAGCCAAAGAGGAGTCCCTACAATGTCTGGATAACGGTGTGCAGACCTCATCCGGGTAACATCTAGCCCTAGACCATTTCCCTTAGTTTCTTACTTCTTTGGAATGTGAAAGTGAAAACTTGTTAGAAACATTCTGGCACGCCCAGTGGGACCCTAGGAATTCTCCTTGGGTTCATACTTTTTTCTTCTAAACAAACTTTTCATATAGGTGCATTAGGTCCCTTCTTGCACTCTTTTCTTCTATCTCTTCCGAAAGACACCATCAACAAAGTTAAAAAGAATCCTTCTTTTTTTATTTCTTTCTTACATCTTAGACTAGTCAATTCATATCGTTCTACCTTTTCTCCACTTGTCTGCATATGAACACACATTTCAATTTGGGCTTAAAATCTATTGCATCTCATTTCTGCTTGCTTGCATATTTAGTCCACACATATAGTAATTTAAAATGCATCATGAATAAAGTGTATCCCACTTATGTTACACATCCAGACCACTTGCACAAACTCAAACATTAAAACATACTTAAGACAAGGCCCAACTAGGATTTCATCACCTAGCAGATACCTTACCCGTCCTGGCAATCCCACTTGGACTTCACTACCAAGGGGAAAGCCCACTCTATTCTCTGACAAAGGATACACTCTAGGGGAAGTATATACTATCTAAGTGAGACCAGCTTATCACTGGGCTCGTGAAGTGAGGAGAGCTTACTCCTTAGCACCAAGCCATGTACGAAACCTAACATAGACTCTTGAGCACTGAAACTAACCTGAAACCAACCTTAGACTACTTCTAGGACTCGTTCTAAAAGCCAACTTTCCAAACACACTCTAAGGCATAAGCCAACATGATTCTAAAAGTTTATTCTTAGGATTTAATGTTTAGGGTCTGTTTGTCTTCATCTATTTTTTTGTTCCTATCTGGTTTTTTGAGCTAGTGACGACGTTTTCTTCTTTTTTTCTAAAAACTTTCAAATTTTCTAAGTTTTTGGAAAACACAGTAACAGACATCAATTTTACCACCGACATCGGCAACCTTTATTCACTGACATCAGTTATCTGATTGACATCAGCAACCTATTTCACTGACATCAGTTTTTCCACCGACATCGATCACTATCACAATCCTTCACAAAACAGTAGGCTTAAAACCCAGCTTTCTTGCTATCCAAACACCCATTCTAGTTTTTTGAGACTGAAAAACATAGTTTTTGAAACCTGAACCTCTTGCCTTGAATAGTTTTGACACGTAGTCAAACCAAGACTCTTGTCGACCATGCGAGGCAACAACCGCTTCCACCTTCACCCTCCATAACAAGTCCCCTAATGGAGTGTACTTCAGACACTAAATATTCTCCTATCCAGTCAACCCCTGATCAATCTCCATTTGTTCCCAAAGGGGATCAAAATTTTGAGATATTCCTTGACCATAACGTCAAGGCTCTCGAACACTATCTCACTAAGAGACAAACACGAGACTCTTCAGGCAACCCAGTCTATGGGATGCCAAACTCCTTAACTGAAGCGACAACGATATCGACAGCACCCGCTACCCAACCCATGACCACTCTGACCTTTGCTTCGACCATCAACCCGACCATTATTAATCTTCAAATTATGGCTTCTCCTTCTATCTTTGGGCCCACTTCCATTGGGTTTTTGGCCCCCCATCAACCACAGACTATTCAACAAAATTCTACCCCTTTCCAAAATCTAGTTGTCTCCATCCTGCCTACTCTTGCCCCCATCAACACAAGAGTAACTACCTACCCTTCAGCTAGTGTTGCCACCCCTCAACCACCTTTGGTAACCCCTATTCAATTTGTGCCCTCTAACTCCATGGCACACCACCACTAGCTTCCACACCTATCCCAATGACTAGTTATCAATATGTTGCACCTATACAAACACAACCAACTATGTCATAGGCCTTTTCTAGCACCTTCCAAGTGCCTTACAACCTAGGGGGCACCCCATCTGTCAATTTGTTAGTCAATCTCATCAAGATGCTGATGGATAAAATGTCTAATCTTGAGGCTTCCATTTCTAGTTCAAGCAATGTCCTTTCATATGACCAAATTTGCAACAAACCCATCCATCCCTCTATCCCAATCTAGTCGTATCCTAGTCAGTGGGAACTTCCCAAATTTACTTGCTTCCAGAGTAAGGAAGACCCACAGTAGCATTTACAAGCATTCAGACATGCTTGTTACCTGATAGCCCATGATGATATGTTACTACTACGCACATTCCCCATGTCACTTTCTGGCCCCGCCCTCGATTGGTATAGTTCCCTTACCAGTCACTCTATCTTTTCTTTCACCCAACTAGCTCAACTTTTCCTTGACCACTTTTTGATCAATATCACTAGAAAGGTCTCCATCACAGACCTATACTCTATCAGGCAATTTGATGATGAATCCATAGCCAATTTCATCGCCCATTGGAGAGGCTTAATCAACCAACTCTCCTTCCCTTTACCTCAACCCGAGCTCATTGAGCTCTTCTCTCGAGCATGTGCCACACACATCTCATCCACCTTACGGGTTCAAACATTCTGCACTTTTGATGAAGCTTTCACCATGGCTTGAAAGCTTAAACTTTGTGCTATTGAAGAAAATAGGGTCAAATTGCGTAATACCAATGCAAAAACCAATGACCCTTCTTCTTCCAGACCTTCTTCTTCCCATTCCAAATCTAAGACATTAAAAAATGTTGTAGTCGTTAGACCATCATCTTCGACAATGACCAACCAATCTGAACCTTCCACATCACAAAGCATCACCAAACAATTCCAACAACGGTATATACAGCATCAGTATACTCCTATAGGAGAATCATATGCTTTTATTTTGGATAAAATCGTCAAGCAGGGGGTCCTCAATCTCCCTTCAATCTGACCACCTCAATTCGACCCTTCAAAATCCATCCCTACATGGTATAGGGAAAACAACTTTTGTCACTATCACCGTGTCCAAGGCCATGACATCAACAACTACCGAACCTTCAAGAACATTGTCCAAGACATGATAGATAAGGGAGATCTTGTTTTTGATAACCCAAACGTGCCACCCAATCAAAGCATAGACATCTTTAAACAACCCTTTCCCAACCATCTTCCTAGCCAAAACAATGTCCAGACCATGGTCGATAGCTCCACAAAGCATGATATACACACGGTCAACACGGTCTTGCCTCTTGTCCCTGACCAACCTCCTCCACAGGTAGAAGAGCTTTCTCCTCCTATTCATCCATCATAGGTAGAAGAGCCTTATTATCCTATTAGTTCTCCATTGACATCTCTTATATTGGAGGATGTTTTGACCATACCAATGCCATTAGCCCCACCTTCATCCTTCCTCATACCAATGGAGGACCATACCCTTCCTACTCCTCAACCACAAGTAGAAGGCACCATCATCCCTACCCTCTATCCTCTTGAGGAGTCACATTCTCTAATTTCTTTTCCACCAAGAGAAGACCCTGTCTCTTCACCCACTTTGACTGAGGAAGACCCAGTGACGGTTTTCTCTTGCCTTTTGCCTGAGATCGCTACATCTCACTCACCTCCGTCCACATCTGAACCCCAACCCATGCAAGCATCCACCATGCCAAAAGAGATTAAATATCTTGGTGTTCACCCCATATCTAATCTTTCCTTGCACAATAGTGGCCCTCAAACCAAACCAAAGAAGGCCACTAAACCACATCAAAGACTTCCTCCCCCACCTTCATCATTGCCCTCTATTTTGGGCCCACATCCATCCACCTTAATAGGAGTGCTTCCTACTCTAACACTCACAGAGGCAAATTGCCTCCATTACCCCCTTTACCCATTAAACATATATTTCCTCGAAAATGACCAATGCCTCCTACGCCTCCAAAACAAAAGTCATCAACCCCTACTGCAACAAAACACGTAGACCCATTAGTGGGTTTTTATGCCTTGCTGTTACAACAATTGTTGCAGTCTTCTCACTTTAGTATTCCACCTCTTAAACCATACAAATCTCTCAGACCAAAACCAACTTGGTTCGATTACACTAAAGTTTGTGCATATCATCACACACTGGGACATGACATTGAGCATTATTGTGCCCTCAAGGTTGTCATTCACCAATGCTTGGAGAAAGACACCCTTCTTCTTGACCATATTATCAATAAACCTTCAACATCATCCCATGCTTCCCATACCTCCTCACCTTCACACTCATCAACTCTCGGATCAAGACCATCTTGGTTCGAAAACACTAAATTTTTTCACTATCATCACACACCGAGACATGACACTGAGCATTGTTGCACTCTTAAAGCTGTCATTCGTCAACACCAGAAAAAGGATACCCTTCTCATCAAGGATCCCCTTGACTACCCCTTTGCCAAATCTTTGACACCATCACATGCCTCACAAACATAATCACCTAAATCAGGATCTCAACACCAGACTATGGTCCCTCCACCACCTTTAACCCCATTATTCAAAATCAACAAAGTCAACTTGACGACCAGCCCAACAACCCAAAAGGATAAAGGGAAAATACATGTTTTTATCCCTTAGACATCCCCATCTACCAAGCCTTCACCACAACCAAAACCCAAGATTACTATCTTGGGCACATCTCGACCAACATCCTCAAAGACAATCCCTGACTCTATGGTGAAACAACCTCACCACACGACCCCTGTGAAGATGTCTTTGTATGATCTCATACAAAACTCTCCACAACATCATCAAACTTTGATCCAAGCCTTACAATCGATGGAGGTCCAGCCTGATGACCCCCAACCATTAGCCACTTTAATCAAATCATTACCTACCATTTCCTCCATCACTTTTAGTCATTCTGAGATTCTAACCTCCAACATAGAAGATCGGGATCTTGCCCTCTCAAACTAAATCTATCAAACATTCTCCCTAGCAATTGGGGAATTTGACCTTATCCTGACTATCAACCTCGACCACATATCAACCAAGCCTTGACCAAGCAACCAACCAAGCCTCCACCAAGCCTCAACCAAGCCTTGACCAAGTCACGACCAAGCATCAACCTAACCTTGACCAAGCCTCGACCAAACCTCAACCAAACTTCAACTGACCAACATTGCCCAAATATCAGCCAACTTCTTAATCATCTTTAACATGTGACCAATTTGGAAAGAAGCAAATGAGGCAAGTTTTCTCCTAATTGGCTTGAACCTTACATCATCATGCACAAGTATGGTTCAGGGACTTATCATCTGTCTTCTCTTGAAGGGCGACCAAAACTTGAGCCTCTTAATGCCTTGCATCTACGACCATTCTACTATTAGTTGAGTACTTGTTCACTTGACATTTAACTTGAGCTCGTCCCTTGAGCAATCTCGGTCCTCTTAATCCTCATTCCTTTCAACCCTATTTCCTTAAAACAAACCCTATGTAACCCTTTTATAAAGTATGAATGCTTTGTCCTAATAAAAGGGAGCCCTTACACTTCTATAGTCTTGTCCATGACTCAAAATTCTGTCAAAAATAAATCAAGATGTCAAAAATATCAAAAGGTCATAAACTCTAAAGGTAGACTGCTCCCTCGAAGGACAGCTGTACAATCATTGTTGTAGCTAATAGACTGCTCCCTCGAAGGATAGCTATTCAAAGCCCTCAAACATATAAAAAGCAAAAATATAGACCACTCCCTCAAAGGATGGCTATGACTAAAATCTTGCTACACATAGCACTCTCTTATAAGCTTCCTGCATCGATCAGCTTCACAAATGACCACAAAGCACAATGACATCTCTATGCAGACTTCCCACATTGATCAGTCTGCTCAAAAAAAAGGGTCATGGACTTGGCTTGTAGTCGTCTCAAGGTCTCCTATAAAAAGGGGAAAAGTTATCCATACTAAAAAGGGTTACCCTCTCCTCACATCTCACATCACCTACTCAAGGGATTTTGAGCTCATTCTAATGTCACAGTGATTCGCTTACTTCTCTAACACAACCAATGGTCAACGATGTAATGCATGATGGGGCTTTTGTTTCTAAAAACCCCCTACCTATGCTCTCATTATGGTCCATGTCAATGAAAGGGCACAATGCCTTTCACTTCCTTCCTACCTTTGGTCACATTCAACCAAATCATTTGCCAACCAAACCAACCCAAACATTTTCAGACCACTAACATGACATAGTCCATTTCACATAGTTTCTATGGACACCAATACACATGGAAACTATCGACCAAACACAATTTATGTCAAGCATAAACCATTACTTGCTGAGGCATAAATAGACTCCTTTCATTTTTTGCATACATCCATCTCCCAATATAGACAATTGCTAGGGATGAAAAACCCTGACCAATGTTACAGCATACACCATCACATAATATGGAAAAGGTTGTAACATCATCTTACGCTCAACATTTAACCTTGACCAAACCAATCCTCAACCACTTTGACTCTTAACCTGAACTACATTGGTCTAAGGCCCTTCTAACATGGGCTATATAGGTAGCACTCAGATGACATGACATCTTCTAGGGTTAGCTCGGCCACATCCATTTGTTCGTCTATCTGATGGGCAAACCATTTAACCTTTGACCTAGTCCAAACCAATCATCAACCACTTTGACTCCTAGTCTGAACTACATTGGTCTGAGGCCCTGCCAATAGGGGCTGTGTAGGTAGCACTCAGTCAACATGATGTCTTCTTGGGTTAGCTCGACCACATCCATTTGTTCATCTACTGGATAGACAAACTATCTTACCTTTGACCATGAATTAACCTAGTCCAAACCACCTATCAAACTGACATCGATGCCTCATCTAAACTAAATTGGTCTGAGGCCCTAATGACAAGGGCTATGTAGGTAGCACTCAGAAGACAGGACGTCTTTTGGGGTTAACTCGACCACATCCATTTGTTCATCTACCTGATGGACAAATTATCTTACCTTTGACCATGACTTAACCTAGTCCAAACCAATCCATAATCAACCCTCTTCCTCCCTTTTAGGGAGAACTACATCGGCCTGAGGCCCTCCTAATGACAGGGGCTATATAGGCAGCACTCAGTTGACATGGGGTCTTCTGAGGTTAGCTCAGCCATTCCTTCATCTGTCCATCTGATGGACCAACTCGATTCAACCAATGACCATGGAGATCATGACTATCTCCTTCGACCATGACCACTTCCAAGACAGCGTTGCCTTGGTTGTTTTTTCATGTATGCTACCTCACAAATGGTTAGCAAAATTGTTTGCAACCCACATTTTGACATCGTGAGAAAGTTGATCCCCACTACTTGTGACATTTTTCGTGTTTTCCAAGAGCACTTCTTGAGCCCAAGATACTTGGAACACGGTGACCATTGGAGCTATAACTTAGATCGAATAACCCAATTAGCTATGACTAAATGCTAGGGCCCAGTTATTTCAATTTTAGCACTCCTCGACCTTTTACCTACAAAAATTTGACCTAACCATCTCGTGAAGTGGTATGCGCACAATCTCAACTATTATAGCGTTCACACTCCATCTTCACCATATCCATCCTCTATCTATCAAATTGGCACCCAATTTTAGGTTCCCTTCCCTCGACTCCTACTTTGAGGGGGAATACGTCATCCCATAATTGGGGTAACCTATTCTTCATTTTGTCTTGTAGTTCATCAAAAAAACCAATAGGAAAAAGAACTCATCCCATACTTGGGGCAAATCACTCTTGTTTTTGTCTTGCAGTTCATCAAGAACAACCAACAAGACAAAAAGGGGAAAATATAGACACCAAAATCATGACTACTCCCTTGGTCGACTCCCCCTTGGTCCCTTTCCACTTTAACATGCCCCCTATGTCTTATTAATTTAAAATAATTATCTATTTTGAATTAATAATTCCCTCTCTCTCTCTCCTTGCCACCTCACCTCTCCTCGAATACCTCTCCTTGGATCCCTTCATCACCCCATGCCAAGTCTTAAATGCCTAGACCCCATTTCCTTTATCCCACTCATCCCCCATGCCTATTAAACCCACCTTCAACCATTTTCCCATGACCAGCTGACCCCAGCAAAGGGAAGAACGTACAAAAGGCTATTTTTAGCCCTTTTCCTATTCTTTGGCTATCGACGTCGGTTAGTAGTCGGCCAATGTCGGTAGTATTTCCGATGTCAGTTGCCTTCAAAATTGTGTTCTACGTCTGGAATGCAGATCTTTTTCTAATCTTTCAATCCACTGATCTTTTTCCAATCTTTTGATCAGCCAACCTTCCAATCTTCTGACCTCTCTCACTCTCTCTCTCCTAGACACACATCAGGCATCACAGGCTACAGGGACTCTACATCAGGCACTCTACCTCTTTGTAGGGAGTCTTCTACATCAGAAACAAGTCTCTTACACCTCTGAGGTTCCTCCATGCAGAGCTAAGTATCCCTCTTCTATTTTATTTCAATTATCTAGACTATATCAGTAATCAATTTTCTGTTTATTGATTCTAAATAATATTATCAACCAGACCCAGCTTTCAACCAGACCAGGCCTGACTCTCTTCCTAGAAAGGCTGAGAGGCCTTTCCCATACCCTTACCCCTTTTCTTATAACATATCCCCTACCTTAGTCCCTCCTAAATATTCTATCTACTGTCTTACCACCCTACACAGACTCTCAGACTACCACAGACCATTCCATCAACCAAAGACTCATCCAAAACCCATCCAAGCCCCATTACCCCGACTGATGTCAGTCTACAAGCCCATTGCCCCTACCAACATTAACATACATAACCGACGCTAGTGACCTTGACTAACTAACATCGGTAGACCAATCGGCATCAGTGACTGTGGCAGACCGACAGTAAACAGCAGGTATGCATTGTTTGTATTTCTCTAGCTTAGTCTATCATTATTATCTTTATGCGACATTATTTTTTTACCAACAAGTGGACTGACATCCCTTAAAGAAGTCTTTGTACTTCTAGGACCAAGCATATCGCTTGGAAGTCCACCTTATATCCATCTAACAATCTCTTTGTTTGAGTCTCTTTCTTCTACAAGTGCCATCCTCCACAGCCAAAGAGGAGTCCCTACAACGTCTGGATAATGGTGCACATACCTCATCTGAGTAACATCTAACCCTAGACCATTTCCCTTAGTTTCTTACTTCTTTTGAATGTGAAAGTGAAAACTTGTTAGAAATAGCTCCATTCATCAAGAAGAAGGTTCAGACATGTTCATGGCAGAAGAAACAACTTGAAGATTCTATGATGGTTCAGACAACCTTGCATGTAAGAGGTAAAGATCAGCCATGGTTAATTGATAACAGATGTTCGAGGCATATGACAAGAGATAAAAGTAAGTTCATTACTCTAAAGAAGATCAATGGTGGTACAATGAGATTTAGAGATAAAACCACTACTAGGATAGCCAAAAAAGGTACTTTGAGTTTGGATTATGGTAGAACTAAGACTAAGAATGTTTTGTATGTAAAAGGTCTTAAGCATAATCTATTGAGTGTTATTCAAATATGTGATCAAGGATACATAATAAATTTTCAAGTTGAAGGTTGTGAGATTAGAAGAAAAGATTCAAATAAGTTGATTGCAGATGCTCAAAGGATAGGGATCAATGTATATGTATTATTAGATATCTTCTCAAAGGCACGATCAAAGGACACATTCAAAGATTTGTGAGAGGAGTTGGGAGTATTTCTATTACTTCCTGCCATTGATGTTTAGCATCAATTGAGGGGGAGCTAAGTGTTAGCTCTAGGTAGGCCCTTTTCCATTGATGTCAAAGGGAGAGAATAACAGGTATAGGTACAAGTGCAAAAATAGGTACAAGTTACTATAGTAAGGGGGAGTTACTGTATGTTTTCAGATGATAGTATGTGTAGGTGATAGGATGTGGTAGCTTCAAGATTGAGGTTGCCATCAATGACAAAGGGGGAGATTGTTGGAAATATTGTCATTAATGTTAAAGGTTTAGCATTATTGGTGATAAAGGCCCCATTACATTTAATGTTGTTTATAATATATATATCTTGGATAATGTGAACTAGTTTTGGCCCCAAAAAATATCACTCATTTTTGGCACAACATTTGAACTATTTTGGTTCCTCAGACCAAAATTTTCTCTTCCCTTTTCAAAATTTGTTCTGAGCATTCAAATTCCTCATTTTTTAGGCTTCTCAAAAATCTACGGTCTTTATAGGCTTAAATCTATGGACTCTATAGGATTAAATCTATGGACTCTACAGGAAAGAAGATCTATGGACTCTACAGGAATAAAATCTATGGACTCTGTAGGGCAAGTTCTATGGGCTTCACAAGTTGATTTCTATAGACTTTGCAGGAAAGAAGCAAGATGGTTCAATAACAAGGCTCAACCAAAAGAGTTCATCGACAAGCTTCTAAGCAAGGATTGAACTAATTGAACCAATGAACCATTGAACCACTTTGGTTCAAAGGTTTAATGGGTTCAAGGTTCAAGGTTCAAAGGTTCAACATCAACAACAAAAGTTCAACTGCTTTAAGGTTCAATGGCTTTGAAACACTTATCAAAGAGAAGAAGGCTTGAACCATTAAACCACTTTGGTTCAAAGGTTCAATGGGTTCAATAGGTTCAACAACCAAATGGTTCAATGCATTTGGTTAAAAAAGATCAAAAGGACTTAGCCAAATAAAAAGAATGAACTGATTGAACTGTTGAACCATTGAACTTGAACCATTTTGGTTCAACAGGTTTAATGAGTTCACAGGTTCAAAGGTTCAACCAGTATGATGAAGATCAAAGAGCTTAGAAAGATCAAGGAAGTGATGAACTAATGGTTCAGTAGGTTCAAAATCTTCTACAGGTAGGTTCAATCAAAAGAACAAGTTTCTGACACTTAGTCATTTTCAGGGAACAAACCATTGAACCATTAAACCATTAAACCACTTTGGTTTAAAGGTTCAATGGGTTCAAGGTTCAAGGTTAAATAGGTTCAACAAGGCTTTTTTCAAAGGATCTTGGTTCAAGTGGTCAAAGGGAATGAACCATTGAACCTTTGATCCAAATTTGGTTCAATCGGTAGGTTCAAGGGGTTGCCCCAAAGACAAAAGATCAAATGACCCTTGCAGAGGGTAGAAAGGGGGCAAATGAACCACTGAAAGGAGAAAAAAGAGCAAAGGGATTTCCTTTAAAAAATTTCCCCAGTGGAAAGACTAAGGCAAGAAATGAATTCTTTTAAACTTTTGTCTGAAGGAATTCCTTCAGACAAAAATTTTGAAGAAATTCGAGGAAGCTGCGGGAGGAAAGCCCAAAATAATTTTCGAAGGCCAAAGACAAAGCAGCTAAAATAATTCTTTTGGAATTTTTGTCTGTGGGAAAATATCCATGAAAAAATTCCATGAGAAAGCTCTGAAGGACTCCAAAGACAAAAGGCCACCAAAGGACCCTGAAGGGCAGATACCCTTGCGAGCGACTCTTAGCTGCCAAATTAAAGGACACTTCCCCAAGGCCAAAGGGTCACCTTCCCTTCAAAAAGATGCAAGAAAGGAAGTCTAAAGGAAATAAAGGATAAATCCCACTAGAATAAATAAGCTCAAAGGCCATCTGAAGACTTCCCAAAGGGTAGATACCCTTATGGGGGGCTCTTCCTGACCCAAAGTGGACCATTTCTCAAGGCCTTGCAGGGCGGGTCCCATCTCAAAAAGATCAATGACAAATCTGAAGGAATTGTTGAGGAAATTGATGTGTCCATGGATGTCAAAGTTGCAATAATGAAATATCTATTGATCCTTGCAGGTTTAAGCGTAGATCTGAATGCATTCAAAGGCTCTAAGGCCAAAACTAGCAGGAAACGACTAAGGAATAGAGCATCAAAATTAAATCAAGGACCCAATTCAATTAACCAAAAAAGGAGGAATGATGAGGAAGGATCAAAAACACTTGTGCATCGGATGTGTTTCTAGAAGCATATCACCAGGTGGACATCGAAGGATGTAAAATTCAATGGCATGACCCATTTCTCTGCATTGAGAAAAGCAAATGGGTAAATGCCCCTAAATTCCAACATGTCTTCTTAACAAAATTCAATGTAACATGATGTATTACTATTCTTGAGTCCTTCTTGAATATGCTATATAAGGGACTCTCTTGTTATTATGGCAAGGATAAATATTTCTCTCTAACAATTAGAAACAAAACTCTGCCCAAATTGAAAGGCATTACTGAGACTTTGAGCTCAGATTGTTGATCATATTTTATTATTGGAATAAGAAAACCCGTGACTTTTCAGACTTTGTGTTGTGATATCTTTGTTGTTGGAGAAACTTTTCTTATGTCTTTTCCTTAATATATTTTATGTTCCTTTAATTCAACAAGCAAAATTAGTGAAAGTAGTCAGGAAGGTGTCCTAAAGCCAAATGTGGAGAGACTTTGTGCCCCCATAATTACCTTTAGTGTGTTCTCTTTTTGTCTATGTGTAAAGGGCCTTGGGATGATTTTGTGACCTCATTGTCCTTTGTATCTCACTCTTGGACAATTTAGGTGGAGAGTTTGTGCTACATCTCTATTTGTTAGTTGCTACATCCTTGGTTACATTTTACAATTACTACCAGGAGTATTCTTGTGCTTTAATGAATACTAATTCTAAAAGAAGAGTAGTGCTTTCTATCATTTCCCTTGAGATTTCTCTTTTGATTTACATGCATCATCTCTGAAGAAAGAGAGATGGATGGTTTGTCCTACCCTTGAGTATTATTTTTTGTTTGTTTATATATATATATATATATAGGGAACCTCCCCTTGATGAGAGGAGAGATTAGTCCCCTTTTGATGTGGTAAACCTACACATTTGGATGACCAATCTTCCTACTTTGGATGATTAGACCTATTTTGTTTATCAGTACGTTGATCAAAAAAATATTCAACCAATAGTTTTTGGTGACTCCACTGAGGACAATAATTTTTTACAATTTGGAACCTCAAGTTTCAAATTAAAACATCACATGTGTCTTACCCATTATCATTATACCCTTATCCATTACATATCCTGGTGACTCCATTCCATTTCTTACCCATTATCATTATAGCCCTACCATCTTCCTCCATCTCAATTATATTATCTGGTCTGCAAAACTAGAGCTACTAAGAAAGAGTGCACAATTTGAAGCCCCAAGCCTCAAGCTAAATTAGAGCTAGTCCTTTTTCATTTTTATTCTACAATCGGGCCACTCCATCTAGATTTGTTATCTCTATTTTTCTTAATTAAATCATGAGAGTTTGAGGCCCTTGGGGTAACTCTTTTGGCCCACTCAACTTGACTCCACCTCTGCATGAACTCCCGCGTAGTTCAAAGAAGAATTTCCCCAAATTCTATGGTGATGGGAAAGTTCACCCTGATGAACACATTGCAGCATTAAACATAGCCTATGGTGTAATTGGAGTGTAATTTGAAGACATGGCAATTAGACTATTTGTAGAGACACTACAAGGTGCTACTGTAGACTAGTTCTACCTTCTGCAAGCTAGATCAGTGACTGACTGGGATACACTCAAAGCCAAGTTCTAAGCAAGGTTCAATCCCATAGAAGATGCACATGCCTTGCTAGTTCAGCTCACTCAGATGAAGAAAGAGCCTCATGAGCCTAAGAGGGATTTTATTGCCAGGTTTAACAAGCTGAGGCATAGGATTCCCATGGTTGCCCAGTTGACACCTCAGAACCTCAAATGCTTCTTCATCAACTCACAACTACCTGGAGTGAGTTTTTTGCTAAGACGAGTTGGCCACATAGACCTTTCTACTACTCAAGACTTGGTTACTGAGGTAGATGACCTTATCTTGGTAGGAAAGATAAGGAGATACCCAAATAGAAGCAAACCCTCTACATATTTTGAATACTCACCCACAGTCACCACTAACCCAATGGTACAAAAGCTATAAAATGAATTGCTAGCCTTGAAAAAGAAAATAACACAAGGTATGTCTTTTGATCCTCTATATAAAGATATACCAAGGAGGACATTCCCTAATCAACCATAACAAGGCAACACTACCAGAAGTCAAGGGCAACCAAATCATCTTCCTTTCCCATAGAGGAACCTTGCCCTTGAAGAACTTCCAACCAACTTAGTAGTTGGATATCTAGAAATAGAACATGTTTCCTATTTCCAACTTGAGTTTGAGCAAGAAAATGGAACCGATCTCTTCAGGGAGGGTTTAGAAGAATCAACTGGTGACTCCCACATTGGTTTCCTAAATTTCTAGGATAAACCTAGAAGTGAAGGTGAAGCAATTGAAGGATCATACATAGTATTCACCAAGTCTGAGAATCAATCAACTTAGCAGGGTGACAAAGAGAAGACAGAGGAGTGACCCCAACTAGTAATTTCAATTGCTGAGTAGAGAACCCCTCTTCCTTTTTAGTCAAAGGACCTGGTGATTGTCAAAGAAGTAAGTACATCAAACATCTCTGCACCTTCTACTTCAAATTTGCAAATCAATCCTCCCCCTCCAAAAAACCAAAAGGATGAACTCCCATCCTCTCTTCCAAGTCCCTCTCAGTCATTTGCCATTATTGATCATGTCAAGAAATCCAAAATTTAGATGACTAAGTTTGAATCCTTGCAAGCCAATCCTGAGCAATTAAACATTGGTGGAGAACTAAGTGTGGACCTGGCTGAGGCAAAATTTGTGGTCACTCAAACATCATCCCTTGTAGCTCAAATTCTATTTGGGCCTTTAGGTAGGGATAATTACTTCTTGACCACAGAGGATGCTCATGTCTCAGCTGATGAAAGTCCCGTAGATGGCAATCCAAGATTTCATCCAAATAAGGCATCTAAAAAATTGGTAGGGTGAAATACAAATCCAGAAGGATATTCCATCTCCCATGAAGAGAAATTTGATAGAAGATCGGCTTTTGATGATGCTTAGATCTTGGAATCTGATGACAACAATTCTTCCACAATTGGATTCAGATCTTTGTTGCTCGAATTGAAAACTGCTCAAGGTGAAGAGGTCAAAATCCTTCACACCAAAGGAGATGCTAAGTTGATGGTTGGTCAAGAGTTTGATGCTGATAATCAAATCATGTGCTGGACTAAACTAGCAAAAGATTAAGTTATGATGGTGGACCATATTGATGCATTCTGAAGTCAGCAAAAGGAACTCTTCGTAGAGAGAGCAAGGAGTTATGGTTTTTAGTTTGAAGACCACATGCCACCATGGGGAAAGAAGAAGAAAAAGCCAAGAGGAAGACATAGAAAATTGGTTTCCTAGTGGAGAGTTCCATTCGCCTGTCACCATTTTTGGGGAAAAAATTATTTCTTGCTAGTTTATCAGGGTGGCACATCATTTTCATTGTCTCACAAAGGGCATCTTTTGAATCACTTCAATTCTTGAAGTATCAGATAAGTTCACCTATACATATGTACATTTGTATAGTCTTTAGTTCTATTTTTTTATTTTCATTTTCATTTTTTGGAGCGTTTCTTTTTGGGTAGCATGACTCCATAGCCCAATGGCACACTTCAAGGCACTAAAGATTCTAGTTTCTACTCCCCTTAGTTGTTCCAAGTTTTCAACTGAAGGAAGTTCCCCAACTGGAGCCAGTTGTTGTCTCCCAGAAATATCACTCATTTTTGGGACAACATTTAAACTATTTTGGTTCCTCAGACCAAAATTGTCTCTTCCCTTTTTGAAATTTGTTCTGAACATTCAAATTCCTCATTTTTTAGGCTTCTCAAAAATCTATGGACTTTGTAGGCTTAAATCTATGGACTCTGTAGGCTTAAATCTATAGACTCTACAAGAAAGAAGATCTATGGACTCTACAGGAAGAAAATCTATAGACTCTTCAAGGCAAGTTCTATGGGCTTCACAAGTTAACTTCTATGGACTTTGTAGGAAAGAAGCAAGCTCTCAACACTTAAATGATTTCAAAGATGGTTCAATAACAATTTTTAACCAAAAGAGTTCATCGGCAAGCTTCTAAGCAAGAATTGAACTGATTGAACCAATGAACCATTAAACTACTTTGGTTTAAAGGTTCAATAGGTTCAAGGTTCAAGGTTCAAAGGTTCATCATCAATAGCAAAAGTTCAACTGCTTCAAGGTTCAATGGCTTCGAAACACTTATCAAAGAGAAGAAGGCTTGAACCATTGAACCACTTTGGTTCAAAGGTTTAACGAGTTTAACAAGTTCAATGACCAAATGGTTCAATGTGTTTGGTTAAAAAACATCAAAAGGACTTAGCCAAATAAAAAGAATGAACTGATTGAACCATTGAACCATTGAACCTTGAACCATTTTGGTTCAACGGGTTCAATGAGTCCATAGGTTCAAAGGTTCAACCAGTGTGATGAAGATCAAAGAGCTTAGAAAAATCAAGGAAGTGATGGACAAATGGTTCAACAGGTTCAAAAGCTTCTACAGGCAGGTTCAATCAAAAGAATAATTTTCTGACACTTAGTCATTTTCAAGGAATGAACCATTGAACCGTTGAACCATTGAACCACTTTCGTTTAAAGGTTCAACAGATTCAAGGTTCAAGGTTTAATGGGTTCAATGAGGCTTATTTCAAAGGATCTTGGTTCAAGTGGTCAAAGGGAATGAACCATTGAACCGTTGAACCAAAGTTGGTTCAATCAATAGGTTTAAGGGGTTACCCCAAAGCCAAAAGATCAAACATCCCTTGTAGAGGGCAGAAAGGGGGCAAATGAACAGCTGAAAGAAGCAAAAAGAGCAAAGGGATTTATTTCAAAAAAGTTCCCCTGGTGGAAAGACAAAGGGAAGAAATGACTTCTTTTGAACTTTTGTCTAGAGGAATTCCTTTAGACAAAAAGTTCGAAGAAATTTGGGGAAGCTGCGGGAGGAAAGCTTGAAAGAATTTTTGAAGGCCAAAGACAAAGCAGTGGAAACAATTCTTGTAGACTTTTTGTTTATAGGAAAATATCCATGGAAAAAGTCTGTGGGAAAGCTCTGAAGGACTCCAAAGATAAAAGGCCACCAAAGGACCCTGAAGGGTAGATACCCTTGCAGGGGACTCTCAGCTGCCAAATCAAAGGACACTTCCCCAATGCTGAAGGGTCACCTTCCCTTTGAGAGGATGAAAAACAAGAATTTTGAAGGAAATAAAGGATAAACCCCACTACAAAAAAGAAGCCTGAAGGCCATCTGAAGACCACTCAAAGGGCAGATACCCTTGCGTGGGGCTCTTCTCGACCCAAAGCAGACTATTTCTCAAGGCCCCAAAGGGCAGGTCTCCTTTGGGAAAGATTAAATGATAAAGCCAAACAAATTGATGAGGAAATTGATGTGCCCATAGACATCAAAGTCACAACAATGAAATAGTTGTTGATCCTTGTAGGTTTAAGCGTAGACCCAAATGCATTCAAAGGCTCTAAGGCCAAAACTAGCAAGAAGCGAATAAGGAATAAAGCATCAAAATTGAATCAAGGACCTGATTCAATTAACTAGAAAATGAGGAATGATGAGGATGGATCAAAAACATTTGTGCATTAGATATGTTTCTAGAAGCATATCACCAGGTGGACATCAAAGGATGCAAACATTCAATGGCGTGACCCATTTCTCTGCATTGAGAAAAGCAAATGGGTAAATGCCCCTAAATTCCAACATGTCTTCTTAACAAAATTCAATGCAACATGATGTATTACTATTCTTGGGTCTTTATTGAAGAGGCCATATAAGGGACTCTCTTGTTATTATGGCGGGGATAGATATCTCTCTCTGACAATCAAAAACAAAACTTTGCCCAACTTGAAAGGCATTACTAATATTTTGAGCTCAGATTGTTGATCATATTTTGTTATTGGAATAAGAAAGCAAGTGACTTTATAGACTTTGTGCTGTGATATCTTTATTGTTGGGGAAACTGTTCTTATGTCTTTTCCTTAATATATTTTATGTTCCTTTAATTCAACAAGCAGAATTAGTGAAAGTAGTCAGGAAGGTGTCCTGAAGACAATTGTGGAGAGATTTTGTGCCCCCATAATTGCCTTTAGTGCGTTCTCTTTTTGTTTCTATGTAAAGGACCTTGGGACAACTTTGTGCCCTCATTGTCCTTCATATTTCACTCTTGGGCAATTCAGGTGGAGACTTTGTGCTACATCTCTATTTGCTGGTTACTACATCCTTGGTTACATTTTGCAATTACTACTAGGAGTACTCTTTTAGTTTGCTGAATAGTACTTTTGAAAGAAGAGTAGTGCTTTCTATCATTTCCCTTGAGATTTCCTCTTTGATTTGCATGCATCATCTCTGAAGAAAGAGAGATGGATGGTTTGTTCTACCCTTGAGTATTATTTTTTGTTTATATATATATATATAGAGAGAGAGAGAGAGGGAACCTCCCCTTGATGAGAGGAGAGATTAGTCCCCTTTTGATGTGGTAAACTTACACATTTGGATGACCAATATTCCTACTTTAGATGATCAGACCTATTTTGTTTATCAGTATGTTGATCGACAAAATATTCAACCAACAGGTTGCATATGAGACAAAAGAAGGGCCCATGGAGAAGTCAAAGAACCATGAGGTAAAGACAAAAGAAGGATGGGACATATTTTCCCATGAAGAGTCATCTTGGGGAATTCTATGTTTCACCAAGTGAAGATAAAAGAGTAAGGGCACAATTTCTCATGAAGGGACACTTTGAGGAATATGAAAAGTCACCAAGATAAGGACAAAAGTGGGAAGGACTTTTTTGGTCATGAAGGTTCACCACATGACTTTTCAAAGGCAAGAATATGAAGGGTCATCCATGTTTGGCACCATTTTCCATGAGGATTGAAGGGTCACAAAGGGAGAAGGCCAAAGGTCATTTGGAAAGATATAAATAAAGGCTTGAGAAGCCATTTGTAATATGAGAGAAAGAGGTTGATTTGATATTGTAATATCTAGCTTAGAAGAGCAATTGTGAGAGGTGAAGATGATTTGTATTTGCTATATCTAGCTTAGAAGAGCAAAGGTTAGAGAGAGGAAAAAGATGTTGTATTAAACTATCATTTGTTGAGATAGCAAAATTGAGAGATAGGTATGTGCTATACACAAAGGGATTGGTGCTCCTATGGGTTGGTGCTCACGAATTGTTACTGGGTTGGTGCTCAACAAAGGGGTTGGTGCTCTTGTGGGTTGGTTCTCATGAATTGTTGCTGGGTTTGTGCTTGGAAAAGGGGTTGGTGCTCCTGTGGGTTGGTGCTCACAAATTGTTGTTGGGTTGGTGCTCGGCAAAGAGGTTGGTGTTCCTAAGGGTTGGTGCTTAGCAAAGGGGTTGGTGCCCTTATGGGTTGGTGCTCATGAATAGTTGCTGGGTTGGTGCTTAGCAAAGGGGTTGGTGCTCCTACAAGTTGGTACTTGTGAATATTGTTTGGGTTGGTGCTTATTCATATACTTGAGATTGTTCTCTGTGGTTTTTCCCACATTATGTTTCCATGTTATATCTGGTGTCTCTCTCTATCTTGTGTGGTGTTTATTGTTTGAGTTTTATTGCATATCTTGAATGTTTGATTAAGTGGAATTTGATTAAGGGAAAGTTTTATAAGATATATGATATACTAATTCACCCCCCCTCAGTATATCCCGTGCTTAACAGAATTTCCTCAAGTTCTATGGTGATGGTAAAGTTCATCCTGATGAACCTATTGTAGCCTTCAGCCTAGCCTATGGTGTAATAGGTGTAGAATTTAAAGACGTGGCATTTTGACTGTTTATGGAAACTTTACAAGGTGCTATTGTAGACTAGTTCTACCACCTACAAGCTCGATCAGTAACTGACTGGAACACTCTCAAAGCCAAATTTGAAGCCAAATTCAAGCCTGTAAAAGATGCACATGCTTTGTTGGCTCAACTCACATAAATGAAGAAGGAGCTTCATGAACCAATGAGGGATTTCATAGCTAAGTTTGATAAATTAAGGAACAAGATTCTTGTTATTGCTTAACCTACACTTGAGAATCTCAAATGTTTCTTCATCAACTCTCAGTTACCTAAAGTAGGTTTTCTACTAAGACGTGTTGTCCAAATAGACCTTGTTATAGCTCAGGATTTGGCCATTGAGGTGGAAGATGACCTTATCTTGGTAGGAAAGATAAGGATAGATCCAAACATAAGTAAATCCTCTTCATCTTCTGAATATCCATCTACATGTACCACTGATCCAATGGTGCAAAAGCTGGCAAATGAGTTGTTAACTCTTAGGAAGAAAATGACATAAGGGATATCTTCAACTCCTTCATACATAAATATGCCAAGAAGGACATTCCCCAATTAGTTATACCAAAGCAATACTACCAAAAATCTTCCACCTCTAATGATGAGAAATCTGAAAGAAGATCAATTTTTGATGATGTTTGGATCCTGGAATTTGATGGCAAATTTTTTTTTGCTAGCTTAGGAGCTGGGATTGTGTTGATATCTCCTCAAGGAGATATTTTTCCTTCTTCATACAAGTTGTAATTCAACAACACCAACAACACAGCTGAGTATGAATCTCTATTGCTTGGATTAAAGGCTACTCAAGATAAAGGCATCAAACTGCATGCCAAAGGAGATGCTGAACTAGTGGTTTGTCAAGTAAGGAACTTGTATCAAACCAAAAATGAGAGATTATGCCTCTACCACAATTTAGTCTGGGATCAAATTTAAAGCTTTGATGCTTTTATCATCTCTACCATACCCAGGGAATTCAATGACTGAGTTGATGCACTGGTTGTTTCAACAACTCTCTTAGTTACTCACTTAGACTTCAAAGGAAACAAGTACACTATTGAATTGGTCTTTCAATCGAGTGTGCCTGATAATACCAGCCATTGGCAAGTGTTTAACAATGATAACCAAATCATTACCTTTTTGGAGCAAAAAGATAGCTTTGAATGGTTGCATTTTGAAGGCAATAAACCTCAAAAGTGTGAACCAAATCTTGAATGAATTCAAATGCAAGTGAAGAATTCCTATAGCTAAAAGGGAATAAAATTCCCAAAGGACTAGTTTCTCTCAAAAATTTGTTTGACAAGCACAACAGGTTCATCAAACAGTAAAAAATAGATTCAAGCTCCTCTCAAGGGTTTGATTAGATAAATTTGGGTACCAAAGAAGGTCCGAAGATGGTTAACATTGATAAATGCTGCACTCCCAAAGAGAGGTTCAAGTTTACTACTTTGCTCAGCCAATACATGGACGTCTTAGCATACTCCTATGATGACCTAAAGTCTCTCAAGCCTAATGAAATTTGCCATGACATTCCTCTCAAGAATGATTCAGTGCCTTACAAATAGAAATCCTAGAAATATAATCCAAATATATTAGGTATTATTTAATCTGAGATACAAAAAATGTTGAATGCTAGAATAATTTTCCCAATATATCATTCCACATGGATTGCCAACATAGTCCCTGTGAGGAAGAAGAATGGTGAAATTCGCATCTATGTGGATTTTAGGAATCTAAATCGGTCATCTTTAAAGGATAACTATCATTTTCCCATCATGGATCAAGTGCTTCAATTAGTGACTAGTTTAGAGATGTTATCAATGCTAGATGGCTTCTCAGGATATAATCAGGTTGAAGTTGGTGAAGCAGACCAACACAAGACTACCTTCACCACACCTTGGGGCACGTTTACATATAGAATGATACCTTTTGGATTAATAAATGCTAGTACCACCTTTTAGAGAGCAATGAACCTTGCTTTCAAGGATGAAATGGGTAAGTTAATTGTAGTTTATCTTGATGACTTGATCATCTTTTCTAAGCATCACCCAGATCATATATGCCACTTATAACAAGTGTTATAATGCTGCCACCAAAATGGAATTTTCTTAAACCCCAAGAAGTTAGTTTTTAGAGTAATAGAGGGAAAACTTCTTAGACACGTTGTGTCCAAAGAAGGCATAAAGATTGACTCAGATAGATTCAAGTCCATCCAAGAGCTTACCTTGCCTACAAGTAAGATTGTTGTTCATTCTTTCTTCAGAAAGGTGAATTTTTTACGAAGATTGATTCCTGAGTTTGCTGAGAAGACTCATCATATTGTGAACATGATGAAGGGAAAGGCCACCTTTAGATGGACTAAAGAAGGCAAGTCAACATTTGAGGATATCAAGACTACCATTGCCCACACCCCAATTCTAGTTTGTCTAGACTACAACAAAGAGTTCATCATATACAGTTATGCTTTTGAACACACGCTTTCAATAATTTTGGTTAAACAAAATAAAGAAGGTATGGAATCTCCCATTTCTTTCATGAGTTTCCCTCTCAAAGCTCAGGACCTGAAGTATTCAAACATGGAGAAGCATGATTATGTAGTGGTGAAGGAAGTCAAGCATTTCAGCTTCTACATCTTAAATTCTCACACTACTGCCTTGGTTCCTAATACCACGGTCAAATCCATACTGACTCAATAGGAGTTTGAGATGAAAAGAGGTAATTGGATTGCAAAGATCTAGGAGTTTGATCTAATCATCAGGCCAACAAAGTTGGTATGGGGAAAAGGCCTATGCCAATTAATTGTTTATAATAAACCAAAAGAAATAGATCATAAAGAGGCAGAGGATGAAGACATGCCAACAATCCTCTTTGTCTCCACCACAAATGAGTGGTATTTAGGTATTGCTCATTTCCTTACTTATGGTGAGTGTCTTGCTCACCTATTTTATAAAGAAAGGAGAACTATCAAGTTGAAAGCTACCAATTTTGTCCTTTGGGACAATGGCTTGTATAAGAGGAGCCTTGATGGAGTGTTCCTTCGTTGTGTGGACAAGGACCAACAAAGCCAACTTTTGGAATCCTTCCATAATTTAACCTGTGGAGGACATTTTTCTTCTCCTGTGACTACCCATAAAATTTTGTGAGCCAAGTATTATTGGCCAACTCTTTTCCAAGATGTAATAAGTGGGTAAGAAAATGTGAACTATGCCAACAGTTTGTTGGGAGACCCAAATTAGCTGCCCTACCTCTCAAGCTAGTGGCCATAGAGGAACCATTCCAGCAATGGGGAATTGATTTTATTGGAGCTGTAAACCCATCTTCAAGTGTTAGACATGATTATGTCCTTACAACAACTAACTACTTCACCAAGTGGGTGGAAGCTATCCCAACCAAGCATGTTATTTCATAATTAGTGTGCAATTTCCTCAAGGAGAATATCATTTCCAAGTTTGGGGTCCCAACTAAGATTGTTACTAAAAATGTAGCTTGTTTCACTTCCCAGGAGATTACACAATTCTATTTCTACTATGGGATTACTCTCTCCCACTCTTTTGATTACTTTCTATAAGGGAATGGACAAGCTGAATCAAGCAATAAGAACCTGGTGAATATTATCAAGAAGCTGGTGGATGACAACTAAAGGACATGGTATAAAGCATTGGTTGATGCTCTATGGGCAGACAAAATCACACCAAAGAGGGTAATTGGTATGTCTCCTTTCCAACTTATTTATGGTATCAATGCTGAGATACCAATCACCTTAGAATTGTTAGCATTAAAATTGGCTAAGGCAATTGAAGATCAGACATATGAAAGCCCCCTTGATAAAAGGATCATATGTTTGACTGAGCTAGATTAGTAGAGAACTATGGTGGTAGACCGAATTACTTCCCATCAAATTCTAGTAAAGAAGCTCTTCGATGAAAAGGCAAAAAACCATGATTTCAAGGTTAGAGATCAAGTCCTACTGTGGGACAAGAGAAGAGAACCAAAGGGGATGCATGGAAAGTTTGACTCCCTTTGGAAAGGCCCATTTACTATTCATCAACTCAATGGTGGAAATAGTTTCTTATTGAAATATCAAGATGGTACACCCTTTTCATTGTGTCATAGTGGGAAACATATAAAACACTTCAATCTGTGATGTATTAGATAAGATCAGCTTGTACATATGTATATTTGTATAGTCTTTAGTCTTGTTTTTATGCTTTCATTTTTGTTTTTGTCACCTTTCTTTTTGGGTAGCATGACTCCATGGCCCAATGGCATACTTCAAGGCACTAGAGAATTTGTTTTTTACTCCCCTCAGCTATTCCAAATTGAAGGAAGTTCCCCAACTAGAGCCAGATGTTGTTCCCCAAAAATATTAGTCATTTTTGGGACAATATTTGAACTATTTTTGAACTATTTTGGTCCAACAGACCAAACTCTTCTCTCCCCTTCTCAAAAGTTATTCTAGGCATTCAAATTCTCCATTGTTTAAGCTTTTTAGAAAACTATGGATTCTATAGGCCCATTTCTATGGACTTTGCAGGCCCATTTCTATGAACTCTGCAGGGTGGAACTACAGACTTCACAGATGGTTTCTATGGACTCCACAAGCTAGATTATTATGGAATCTTTCAAAGTTAGAGAAAACTATAGACTTGGTTTCTATGTTCTCTATAGATAGACTCAAAACTATAGACTTTGTAAGCCAGTTTCTCACTTCTACAGAATCCCCTAGATCTATGAACTCATTTCTACAGACTCTGTAGGAAAGAAATAGGTTCAACACTTAGTCATTTTTTCAATTCAAAAGTTCAAATGGGTCTTCCAAGAGCCTGAAGGACAAGTGCCCTTATGGAGGGCACTTGGAATCCAAAGTGGACTGTTGCAAAAATTTGAAAGGTGACTAGAGCTCAAACAACCTTTATAGAGGGCAAGCAAGGAGTAAGTGGACTAATTCAAAAGCCGAGTGAGCAAGGGAATTCCTTCAACAAAGTTCCCATGGAAAAGTTGTAAAGGAACAATTCCTTCAAAATTTTGTCTGAAGGAAATAAGCTCGACGGAAAGCAAAATTCTATCGAAGAAAAAAAAAGCCCAGCTGAAAGAAAGAACGAAGGAAAGGAATAATTCCTTCAGACTTTTGTCTGAAGGAATTCCTTCAAACTTTTTTCTAAAGGAAAATCCCAAAGGATAAAAGCCAGCCAAAGAAAGAAGCCCAAAGGCCATCTGAAGACTACCTGAAGGGCAAGAACCCTTGCAAGGGGGCTCTCACTGACCAAATTGAACCATTTCTCAAGACCTCGAAGGGTAGGTCCCCTCTGGGAAGGACAAAACAAGAATGCCAAAGGAATTGTTGAGGAGATTGATGGGCCCACAGACATCAAAGATAAACATCACAAACTAGCCGTTGGTTTTTAGACGTCCAATGGCATCCCCGTCGCCATCAAATTTAGGGTAAAAAACTAGCCATTAGTTTCCTAATGATGACGGGCCCAAAGACATAAAATGCATGGAAGTGAACTAGCTGTTGATCTTTGAAAGCTAGAACACAGACCCGAATACTAAAGGCCAAAATGCCAAAGGGAAAAACTACTGATGGAAGAGTGTAAGGAGCCAGAAAGACTAAAAGAGATAGCCTGATAGCTCAGATCACATGGATAAGGATGAAATACAATAAGGAAAGGGGGAATGATGGAGAAAGATCAAAAATATCTGTTCATAAGATATGTTTCTAGAAGGTAAAGCAACCCACCAGGTGGACATTGGAAGAGCGTGAACACTCAATGGCATGGCCCATTTTTTTTGCATTGAGTAAAGTAACCAATTGCACACACATCAGGAAACACATTAGGCAGCCCATATTAAAGACTAACACTCGATTCTAACATAGCCCATGGATAGAATTTAAAATGCATTAAAGGCATTGAATGCATCGTAACACAATTTTATGAAACAAAGTGCCCAAGTCTTTCTTGGAGCACTATATATTGGACTCTCTCTTATTTTTTTAGGGATCTTGGTCTATAATCATAAATGAAACTCTACCCAAATTGAAAGGCATTACTGAGACTTTGAGCTCAGATTGTTGATCATATTTCATTATTTGAATAAGAAAACAAGTGACTTTTTAGACTTTGTGTTGGAATAGCTTGGTTGTTGGGGAAATTATTCTTATGTCTGTTTCCTTAATACATTTTTTTTCCATTTGATTAAATAAGTACAATTAGTGAAAGTGATCAAGAAGGTGTCCTAAAGCTAGTTGTGGAGAGACTTTGTGCTGCCACAATTGTCTTTAGTTTATCTATTTTTCTATTCCTGTGTAAAGGATCTTGGGACAACTTTGTGCCCTCATTGTCTTTCATATTTCACTCTTTGGTAGTTGAGGTGGAGACTTTGTGCCTCATTTCATTTTGATGTGTTATTGCACCCTATTATAGTTACTTATCATCACCTGAAAGATTCCTTTTGTTTTATGAACAACACTTCTGAAAGAAGAGGCATGTCTTTTGTCATTTCATTAGGATTTCTCCTTTGATTTGTGAACATCATCTCTAAAAAAAGAGAGATGGATGGTTTATCCTACCCTTGAGTGTTATTTTTTGTTTATATGTGTAGTATGTAGCTCCTACATATCTATAGGGAACCTCCCCTTGATTAGAGGAGAGATTTGTCCCCTTTTAATGTAGTAAACCTGCACATCTGGCCGACCAATTTTTCTATGTTGTGGTTGAAGAGACCTATTTTGCTCATCAGTTAGCTGATCGAGAAAATATTCACCCAATAGGTTCAATTCTTTTAAAAATTCACACAAAAAAGGTGATAAGTGGGTGAACTTCTTGTATGGAAAAATTCACAAAAAATTGAATAAGAGTGACTCAAAAGGTAACACATCTATATACTATATTTTGAATCTTTTGAAAATTAAATAGTCAATAAACATCCTAATGGATTCTAATCTTGATATAGAAGAAAATATTTATTTAAAATACATTCCTTCTACTTGAGCATATCCTTTACATATAAGTCTAGCTTTGTTTCTAGTGATCTCTCCAATCTCATTCAACTTATTCTTGAAAACCCATTTGGTACCAATGATGTTTTTATTTATAGGTATAGGTACTAAGTCCCATGTTTCATTATTCTCAATTTGATTTAGCTTCTCATTCATTGCCTCTAAATAAAAATTATCTTCACTTGCTTGTGTGTGTGTGTGTGTGTGTGTGCGCGCGCGCGTGCGTGTGTGTGCGTGTGTGTGCGTGTGTGCGTGTGTGTGTGTGTGTGTGTGTGTGTGTGTGTGTGTGTGTGTGTGTGTGTGTGTGTGTGTATTTCTCTTTCATCATTCTTTAACTGAGAATATGGATTCTCTATCTCATCAACCTTCACATTTATGCTTTCTACTATATTTTTCAACCTTTCATTATAACATCCATAAGCAACACTTATTAATGAATATCCTAGGAAGAAACCTTCATCCAATCTTGATTAAAACTTGTCTAAGTTCTCATCATCTCTCTTAATAAATAACTTGCTCCCAAAAACTTTGAAATGTTCAACATTTACAAGTTTGTCATTCCATAATTCATATGGAGTCTTGGCACCATTGATCATAATCTGATCTCTATTCAAAGTGTAAACTACAGTACTCATAATTTCTCTCCAATAACCATCTGATAGATTGGACTTATTCAACATTATCCTTACCATCTCTTGGATAGTTCTATTCTTTAAGTCAAACACCCCATTATATTGAGGTGTTCTAGCATCTAAGAACTATTTTTTTATTCCATTTACCTCACAAAATTCATCAAACTCATTTGACAACAACTCTCCTCTTTTGTCAGACCTAAGATACTTGATCTTCACAATCATTTCATTTTCGACCAGAGGCTTGAAAGTTTTGAATTTTATTGGAGATTCTAACTTATATTTTAAGAATTCTACCCATGTAATTCTTGTGAAATCATCTATAAGAAACATGAAGTAACTATCTCCTTGAATACTTTGAATCCTTGTAGGTCTACATAGATCAGTATGGATTAGCTATAAAGGTCTAGTAGTGGAATATTTTATAGACTTGAATATTATCCTAGTTTGCTTGCCATGTTGACATGCCTTGTAAAGAGCATTTGTAGGTTTAGATATTTTAGGAATATTCTTCATATATCCCTTAAAGATGATCTTGACAATATTGTTAAAGTTCATATGACCTAACCTCCTATGCCATAACCAACTCTCATCTACCTTACTTATGAAGTATTTATCTTTTGTGATGTCATTTAGTATATAGAGATTATTCTTAGATCTCTTTTATTTGGCAATCAATCTACCTAATTTTGCTCTCTTGATCTCACATCGATTTTCATGAAATGTTAGAGTATGTCCTTTGGTACACATTTAGCTCACACTAAACAAGTTGTGTTTCAATCCATCTATATATAACCCATTTTTTGTTTTGGTCTTCCCATTGTCCAAGCTCAAAGCACCTTTCCCACTATCTTAGCATATGTGTTATCCCCAAACCTTACTGACCCAATGACATTATTCTTTAAAGTAATAAACTTGATTTTATCTCATATCATGTGACTTAAACAACCAATGTCTTTATACCATTTCAAATATTCATTTTGAGTGTGAAAGGTAATTTAGGCTATCATAGATTCTTCTCCTATATCTTTTTGATTATTTTAAATAGGGTCTAATTTTTTGATCCATTATTTAGTGTCATGACTCCATAATCTCTCAATATGATTGGTTTTCTTGATAAACTTTATCTTACACTCTCTTGGAATGTGTCCTCTTTGGTTGTAATTGTAACAATGAATTCTACTTTTTAAACTATAGTTAATAGCTTTATGCCTAAATATTCTAGAAAAGAAACAATAATGAAAGAGTTCACATATGTGGTTATTTAACCTTGTTTGTATTTTGATGAACATAAGTTGAAACATTGTTACCTTTTATGTCACTTGACTGATCAAGGACCTTCTTGACTTGATGATGCTTATTTTCAAGTTTATCAACTTCTACATAGGTCTTGATTCTATAAATTTCATAACTCCTTGAATGATTAGTATCTATTGGAGCCTGGTATTTCTTGAATTCCTTTTGTTCTTCTAAAAATATGAAGAGGAGATTCAACCATCTTGACCTCTTTCCATCTTTTAGCACCAAGCACATGACATAGTAGTGATGTATAATGGCAAAATTTACCATATTGAACATGATTTAAGGAATCCTTTAGGGAATGCACCACTTAAACCCAAGGATTCTATATAGTTCTCATACCAACACATTACATGCATCTTATACTTGGGGCTAAAGGTGGTGGGAGAAATATAGTCCTTATACTTCTACATGAGGGATTTATGGTGTTTTGGGAATACCCACATGTTATTTTCACTTCTATATAAGATCTTGATATCCTCCATCATGATAAAAATGAGGATGGACCCCAACCTAAAGGTCACCTTAGCACTATGGCATTCTAGCACATTCTTGGCCAACTCTTCTGTGATGAATCTTATGATAATAAATTGGATGCCTTGCACCATATGTGTTAAGTGTGGAGCCCTTTAGGGCTATCACATGACCATGGGGATATATTTTTGTGGCCTAGAGAGCTCCACAAATTTTGGGAGTGCATTTTTCCCCACTCTACCTTTCATAGAACCTTGCTTCCATGTGAATGGAATATTTTTATTATTTTATAATTTTTATCTTCCATATTTTGTGGAGTTAGTTGTTATATGCCTATTTTCCATGTTGAATTCCTTAATATTAGGGAGTTAGTTATTTATTAGAAAAGGGAATCACTTCCTTATTTTAAGGAGTTGGTTGTGATCACATGTCATTATGAAATTTGCCCTTTGGAGGAGAGATAAACATGGTGAGTTTATCCTTATTTGGTGGATTTTTCCTCATTTGTTATATATACAGGTGTGGTGTGACTATTCAAAGTGATGTGAATTTTTACAGTGTGGATTTTGAGAGACAAAGTCAATATGTAGATGTTTTTACAAAGTGTAGGTGTTTATTTATAGGGTGTGGTATAACAGTTTGTGATACAGTATTATGCAGGTGTAGGTGTAGGTGTAGCATAGAATATATGCAACATTTTCTATAGGAGATATTATATCTTTGTGAGAGGTTCTTTGTAATATTGTTTTGGTTATAGATTTTATTGAGGAATTTTTTTCTTTATGTAGGCCACATTGGGTGAACCACAATAGATTTGTGTAATGTGTTACTACTGGTTTTGTTCTCTCTCTATTATTGCTTTCATTTAACTATGATTTGAGGAATTATTTCCATGATAAATGTTAGTGCATAATTAAATATAATTTCACATTTAAAATATATTTATATGATTTTATGGTGATTTAAATATGGTTTAAATTATTTTAATTCATAACAATTGGTATCATAGTCATTGGTTGTGTTTTGTTGAAGTGGTAAATCATAAGAAAGGTTATTAGCTGGAGTGGGAGCTATGGGAGAAGAGATCAGATTTAGGGTTGAAAATTTTCATGGTAAGATTTTTTTTTGTGGAAAATGAAAATGGAAGATTACTTATATCAAAATGAGCTTCATCTCCCCTTGGAGGGTAAAGTGGAACAACTTATAAGTATGAGTGATGTAGATTGGTCATTGCTTGATAGGAAGGCATTAGAAGTCATATGGTTATGTCTTGCATCTTGTATTGCATTTAAAATTTCCAATGATAAAACTATAAAGGATCTCATGGATAAACTTGGGAAGTTATATGAGAATCTCTCTTCTTATAATAAAAATTTTCTTACGAAAAGATTGTTTAACATCAAAATGTCTGAGAATGGTTCAATTGTTAATCATCTAAATGATCTTAATACGATTGTAAGTATGCTCACTTATATTATAATTAAGTTTGATGATGAAGATAGATCTTTGTTGATTTTTTGTCCTTTAATTTATAGTTTGGATAGCTTAGTTATGGATGTGAGTAATGTAGTCCCTACTAAGGGAAGCTTAAATTTTGAGGATATTTTAGGTATTATTCTTAGCAAGGAAATACAAAGGAAAAGAAATAGTGAATCATATTTAGGGAATGTTTTTTCCATTAATGCTAGAGGGAGGTAAAAGGACAAGAGCAAAGCCAACCATAGAAAGTCAAAAGGTAGATCTAAATCCAATATGATATGTTGGCATTATGGGAAGAGTGGACACTCAAAGAAGGATTGTTGGTCACTTTGAGATAAGAATGCCAACAAGGAGGAAATGGATGAGGTAAATGTGACATCAGGTAAATCATGTCAAGATGCCTTAATTATTTATAAATATAGTTTATCTGAGTCTTGGGTATTATATTTATGGGCTTCTTTTCATGCCACCCCACATAGGCATTATTTTATTGATTATGTTCAAGAGACTTTATGACATGTTTATATTGGTGATGATGAACCATGTGAGATAGTCTGGAAATTTTGTGTTCAAGTTAAAATTTAGAATGGGAATAGGTGGCTACTTAAGGATGTAAAACATATGCCTATGTTGAGATAGAATCTGGTTTCAGTGGGGCAATTAGGTAGTGAGGGATGTTTGACAATATTTACTATAGATTCTTGGAAAGTTACCAAAGGTGCTCTTGTGGTTTCGAGAGGTAAGAAAGTTGGTAATTTATATTTGACGAGTAGTATTGATTCTTGTGATTTAGTTGCTACATATGGAAATATAACTATGTGGCACTATAGGCTTGGTCATATGAGCCATAAGGGCATGAAGATCTTAAAAGATAAGTTTCCTAGATTAAAAGACATTAATTTAGAATAATATGAGAATTATGTGTATGGTAAATAGAAGCAAGTTAAGTTCTTAAAATTTGGACCCACAAAGAAAGAGCATAAGTTTGAGTTGGTACATTCAGATGTATGGGGACTAGCTTAGGTATCTTATATTGGTGGTTCTAATTATTATGTTACTTTTATTGATGATGCAACTAGGAAATTTTGGGTATATTGTATTAAAAATAAATCTAATGTATTTGACACTTTTAAGAAATGGAAATCCTTAGTTAAGAAACCAGTTAAAATGGCTTAGATCAGATAATGGAGGTGAGTATTATAGTAATGCTTTCTTTGATTATTATTTTAAAAATGGAATCTATAGGCAAAGGATGGTTCCAATAACTCCACAAAAAAATGGGGTATCTTCAAAGAATGAATAGAACAATAATGGAACATGCTAAGAACATGAGGTTACATGTAGGGTTGCTTTTATAATTTTGGGTAGAAGTAGTTAGCATGGTAGTTTATTTGATTAAAAGAGGACTTTTAATGACTTTGGATGGAGGTATTCCTAGACAATCTTGGTCTGATAATAATGTTTATTATTATTTTCTTAGAGTCTTTGGATGTGAGGCTTTTGATCTTATTAAGAAAGAGGATAAGACTAAGTTAGATACAAAATAAGAAAATGCACATTTTTTGATTATGGTGAGAATGACTTTGGTTTCCATTTATGGAACATTAAAGATAAGAAAATATTTTGGTCTAGAGATGTAGTCTTTAATGAAAATGTCATGTATAAGAATCAGTTGTAGGAATAGGAATAGGAATAGGAATAGAAAGAGTACACAATATTAGATGGCATTATGGATGGAAAAGTATCTAATGAATTAGTTTAGGAACCTTATACAGAAGGACCCCAAACTCCTATGGTAAGAAGGTCTTATAGGGTAAGAAGAGCACTTGATATTTTTTTCTCCTTCTTTGAATTATTTGTTATTGACTGACAATGGAGAACCGGAGTGTTATGATGAAGAAATGCAGGTAGATATCAGGAAGAAGTGGGAGCAAGCATGGATAAGGAGCATAGATCTCTCATGGAGAACCAAATGTGAGATTTGGTAAGGCTACCCAAGGGTAAGAGTGTATTTACAAATAAGTGGATCTTTAGAATAAAAGAAGAGGATAAAGGAATAAAAAAGTATAGGGGCACGATTGTGGTAAAGGGATTTGCAGAAAAATTAGGTATTGATTTTGATGAGATTTTTTCTTTTGTTATAAAAATGACTTCTATTAGGACTATTCTTAGTTTAGTTACAGTTGAGAAATTGAAATTCAAATAGTTAGATGTGAAAACTGCTTTTCTTCATGGTGATTTGGATGAAGAGTTGCCGATGAAGTAGCCATAGGGATATGAGGTCAAAGGAAAGGAGAACTATATGTGTAGACTAAAGAAGAGCTTGTATGGCTTGAAACAAGCTCCATGGTAATGGTATAATAAATTTAAGTATTTTATGTTGGAATAAGGTTACTAAAGGTTTAATTTTGACCACTACATGTAAATCAAACATTTTGATGATGGTTCTTTTATTATGTTATGCTTGTATGTGGATGAAAGGTTAGTTTTATGAAAGAACATATAACATATTCATATACTCAAGAAATAGCTTAGTGAGTCATTTCATATGATGGATTTTGGTGTAGCAAAAAAAATCCCTGGTATGAGGATTACTCGTGACAAAAAGGAGACACAATTGATTTTATCCCAATTAGAGTATGTGAAGAAAGCCTAGGAAAGGTTTAGCATGTTGGATGCTAAATCTATTTTTACTTCTTGGTTAGGCCACTTTAGATTATAAAAAGAGTAGTGTCCTAAGATGGAGGTTTAAAATATTAATATATCCAAGGTACCGTACTCATCAAAAGTTGAAAGCTTGATGTATGCCATGGTTTGTACTAAGTTAGATATTACCCAAGCAATGGGAGTTAGGTGTAGGTATATGAGTGATCCTAGTTATGATTATTAGCAAGCAGTGAAATGTATTATTTGATACTTATGAGGAACCATGAATGTTTCATTATGTTATGGTAGATCAGATACCACTTTGGATTTTTATGTGGACTCATATATGGAAGGTGATATTGATAGTAGAAGTATGATAGGTTATATATTTACTATTAGAGATATAGTGGTTAGTTGGATTTATATGATACAAAAGGTTGTGGCTTTCTCAACCATAGGGGAAGAGTATGTTGTTTCCATAGAGGCTAGCAAGGAGATGATTTGGTTACAAGAGTTATTTTGAGAGTTGGGGCATGAGTAGGAAGTTGGGAGACTACATAGTGATAGTCAAAGAGTTATTTATTTGGAAAAGAACTTTGTTTTCCACTCAAGGACAAAACACATTTAATTATGTTATCACTTCATCAGGATAGCTTTGGAGGAGAATTTTATGAAGCTAGAGAAGATTTATACTAGCTAGAATCCTATGGATATGATGACCAAGGTGTTCACATTGGACAAGTTGAGACTATGTTTAGATTTGGTTAGCCTTAGTGGTCATGGAGAAATGATAGATTTTATTAAGGAGAAATGGTCTCCAAATGGGATATTGTTGAGTGTGGATCCATTTGGGGCTCTCACATGACCATGAGGATATATTTTTGGGGCCTAGAGAGCTCTAGAAATGTGGGGAACACATTTTTTCCCACTCCACCTTTTGTTGAACCTTGTTTCCATGTTAGTGGAATATTCCTAGTATTTTCTAATTTTTATGTCTTTCATATTTTGTGGAGTTAGTTGTTAGATGCCTATTTTCCATGTTGAATTCCTTGATCTTAGGGAATTAGTTTTTTATTGGAAAAAGGAATGACTTCATTATTTTAAGGAGTTGGTTGTGATCATATGTCATTGCAAAATGTACCCTTTGGAGAAGGATAGATAAACATGGTGAGTACCTCCTTAGGTGGGCTTGTGGATAATATTACTTAGGTGGAGAGGTGTTACCTAGTGGATAATGCTTATCTTGGATAAGTATGGAGAGTATCCTTTTTTGGTGGAATTTTCCTCATTTGATATATTTATATATAGGTGTGGTGTGACTATTTAAAGTGATTTTAATTTTTTAGGGTGTGGATTTTAAAAGACAAAGTCAAAGTGAAGATGTTTTTCAAAGTGTAGGTGTTTATTTATAGGGTGTGGTATAGAAGCTTGTGATATAGTATTATGTGGGTGCAAGTGCAAGTGCAACATAACATATGTGTATTATTTTTTGTAGGAGATATTCTGTCTTTGTGAGAGGTTCTTAGTAATCTTGTTTTGGTTACATATTTTATTGAGGACTTTCTTGGTGGATGTAGCCCATATTGGGTGAACCACGATAGATATGTGTAATGTGTTATTACTAGTTTTCTCTCTCTATTATTGATTTCATTTAGCTATGATTTGAGGAATTGTTTCCATGATGCATGTTAGTGCATAATTAAATCTGATTTCACATTCAAAATCTGGTTATGTGATTTTATAGTTATTTAAATCTAGTTTAAATTATTTTAATTCCTAAAAATATAATAGGCCAAACAAAGATATGTCTTTGACAAATTTGTCCACCGATCACATGGACACAAATTAGATCTCATGAGGCACATAGTTTCCCTCATGTCGGAGTCCTCACACTCTATAATTAGGAATGCAAAACCTACCTTGAATTATTTTAGGAGATTCATGATGTGCTTCAATTCTTCATCATCATCCATCAGTTGATGGATGTTTCTACTAATGTCAGGGATCCCAATTATGCTTTTTATCATCTACGTAAAGATATTCATGTACCATTTGGAAAAATATATGCAGACCTCATAGACACATGAGAAAAGGAACTAGACAAGTTCCTTTAGATTTAGAAAGGAAGAAAACTCATAGAGCTAAGTTACACTAACAACTTTTAACTTGTCTTAAATTGAGACATCAAATAGGGCATCCCCTTCTGGAATCTTATGCCCTATGTCTACCATCTAGACCTGTACTAAGTCTTTTAAATGACTTGAGATCTGATGGTTGTATTCTTTGAGTTGACATTTATGCATAAAAGAGTACCACCTTTCTCCCACCCAAACCTTTAGGGGATACTGCATGTATTGTTATGACATGTTAGTCTACACCTCTGTATTTATTTCTAAGATGATCATAGCTTTGATCAGTTGTACCTTGGTCTTGGCCACCATCATTTCCTCTATAATATTTACCCCTTAAGTTCTAGTTGTCTCAGTGTGGATCTTTTTACCTTCCTCTTCATTACCATTTTAAATCAAATTATATTAAATCTTGGAATATGTGGCTTTCCAAAGCCTCTAATGGTGATCATTACTTTTACAATCACGAGATCTATGACTGTGCTCTTAGATCTAAGCTTTGCTAGCCATTAATGGTAGCATGGGTGATATCTTCTCATTTCAACTTGGGTTTTACACAATCCTCTCTCTCTTCAATGCTTCACACTGGTCTTCACTATGAACAAACTCTTTTACTTTGTGATTTTGCTCACTCTAGGTGTTTGGATCGCTCAACTACTCACTATGATAGGGTTCTTATTCTTTGGCTTTCTAGTTTCATACTAGGTTTGCACTAAGTCTTAGAGTTAGCTTAAGCTTAGTAACCTAAGCAAGTTTATTGTTTACCATTTTATACCTTTCACTTGTCAAATACCATTATTAATGCAAGTGTAATGGTGTAGGCACTTCAATTTCTTAGAGAATGTAAAAAATTTATAAGATCATTTAAAATCTCTTATCCTATACACATTAAATGAATATCTTTGTGCCACCATCACCACCTCATTAAATGCTCCTAAAACTTTTTTTTATGAAGTGATGTGTGGTTCAAATGGTCAATTCCCACTCCTTTTTGGGTGTATTCTAGCTACCTTAGATGTTATCCTTATGCACTTATAACTTTAGCATGACCTTCAATTTCCTTATCATAACCTAGGTACAACACCTCACATACACTTAATTCAACCTCCTTGATTCCAGTTTGTTTTCTAATTGTGATCCTATTTCAAGCATGTTTTTTTTACCTTAGTTGATTTCTTGCATGCCATCCTAACTTGGCCTATCCTACCCCATACAAATCCCTTGGATTCTCACTCTAGCACTTTGGTTTTCTTCAGATTCTCTTACGCACTACTAGATTGTGCATCTTCACTACTTGATTATACTCAACCATGTTGAGCATCTCCATGGCTTGTATTTTAAGGTCTCTAGTGCCAGATCATTTGATGTGCCTTCCTACAACTTTGGTGCAAAAGTAGTTCCAATGTGGTTCATTATTGGGCCTTTAAGTGCCTTATACTATTCATCTTATGCACATGTCTCTTTTTATTTTGTTACTTGTGCTTGGTAAGCTTCACATGTCCACTACTTATATGTCTAGCCTCATGCACTTATGGGCACAAGTTCTTGACTCACCCAATTGGAATTATGCATGAAGTGTTAACACATAAGTTCTTAAAGTCACTATGTGCCACTCACTACCTCTATACACTATACAAGGAATAAGATAAAGGGAAAATTATGGTTTATCTTGCACCAAACTTTATTCTAGTCAGTTCAACTTCAAATCAACTATTGATAAAAAATTTAGAGTTTTGATGGAAAAAGTACTAGATTGCTGCCTATATGGCTTCAGTTCATTTTCATTGAAATGCCTAGGGAGCATTTTATCAAAAAACATACACAATTTGCATGCACCTATTTCCAAGATGTGGTATATGATGTAGGGACCATCCAATATATTTTCAACTTTTAGGGGTACTTAAAGTACTTAGAATCATAGAGAAGCACCAATGATTCTTCAGTCAACTCCTTGTGTTTGATATTCTTATCATTCTAGTGTTTTTGGCATGTCTTCTAAGTCTGCTAACTCCACTTGGCTTGGGTGTACTTCTCATCCAAGCATTCAAAGTATTTTAATCTTGCACTTAAAGATTCTTGGTCATGTAACTAGCCAATCCATGTAATATATAAGGAGGGCATCATGAATTCCATAGGTAGAACTACTTTTTCACCAAACACTAGTTTAAATGGTGTAGCCTTGTTTAGGAACTTATATGTCATGTGGTATGCCCAAAATACTATTGAAACATGATAATCTTAATATTTATGACAAAAATCATATATATTTATCAGTCACATTCCTAAGATCTTATTGAATGCTTCAATTATGTTGTTAGCCTGGGGATTATAGGGAGTGGTTCTATGGTGCACCACCATGTATTTAGTTAAAAGGATGCACATGGTCTCACTGATGAAATGAGTACCCTGATCATTAGTCATACTTAATGGGAACCCATATCAACTTATGATGTTCTCCTATATAAAGCACATAGCTATTATGGTTGTGTAGTCTTTGGTATGCATGGATTTGGCCCACTTGGTGAAGTAGTTAGTGGCTGCTAAAATATATCATGCACCTATGTGTCATGTTGTGGGAGTGATTGGCCCAAAAAATTCAATGGCCCATTTTTTGAAGTGCCTAGGTAAGAATGAGGATGAGAGGAATCTCATCCTAATGGCTGGGTTTTATTATGTGTTATCATACATCACATGCCTTAGTATACCCCTTGGCATCTTAGAAACAAGCTTGGCGACCACAAGCCTAATTGAAATACCATGTGTGTCATTATGTCTCTAGTGCAATAGCCTCCTGCAATCCCTTTGAGTGATTCCTATAAGATAAAGTATCATACATGTTCAAAAACACATTGACATAATACTTCATCCATACTTAGTTTGTGCAACTCCCCCTTAATGAGCTAGAATGGGATGACACAAATTGCAAGTTATTTATTTCCCTTAGTGTATAGGGTCTGGGATGAAAACCTAGACATTAAGAAAATGACAATCTCCACAAGATATTTTGGAATGCACTATAATATATATAGTTGCATGTCTATCATGTCATCCTCAATAGATGAAACTACATCACCAAAATTTATGCAAGATAAATGGTCTGGCCCCAAGTTCTACTTTCCTAGGTTTAATGATGAAGGAAAACTAGAACTCCTAGAAGAGAATAATCCATCTACAAATGCACCCATGTAAAATAGGATTGTCCATGAGGTACTTGAGTGCCTCATGATCTATGAAAAATATGAATGGCATTTATAATAGGTTTTTCCTAATTTTTTATAAGGCATAGACCATTTCTAGTGCCTCATGCTTGATGGTAGTGTAATTGTGCTCTAGATGTGTCAATTTATTGCTTGCAAAGGAGATGGTGTGGTCCATCTAGATTTTTCCTATTTATACCAATATGAGACCAAATGTAGAACCTAAATCATTAATGTAGACATGGAAAAGAGTAATCTAATCTAGAAATTGTAGAATTGAGCATGCTAGCTAGTTTTAGATTTAGTGTTTTAAAGGCTTCTTCTTGCACCTCACCCTAGTAAAATGATCCATATTTTCACAAGAGATCCTCTAGAGGAACTAAAATATTTGCATAGCTCTAAATGAACTTCTTATAATAGCCACAATGGTCTAGAAAAGTGAAAATGTCTAATATTGAAGGAGTCTAGAGAGAGATTATGATGGCTACCTTCACTAGATCAATAAGTAAACTATCATTGCAAATGATATGCTTAAGAAATATCCCAAATGGAGTTTCAAAGATTCACTTATTTGGATTCAAAGAGATCTAGATTTGCCTACACCTCTCAAATATGAGGCATATATTGTCATAGTGGTATTTTACAAGACCATACATAGTCCAATCATCAAGATACACTTGGAAGAACTTATGAATAAAGTCCTTAAAAGCAGTGATCACTACCCTAGAGAATATAGTTGTCACATGCTTGAGTCTAAAGGGCATCAAATTGTAAGAAAAACAATTCCATTCATTCATAAAGGTTATTTTGGGATTATCTTCCTCCTTAATCTACACCGAATGGTAGCCTAAAAACCCATCCATGAAGGTGTATATTTCATAGCCTCTGACTCCATCCAAGACCTCGTCAATGAATAGGGTTGGGAATGGATCATTAACACAAGCAACACTTAAAATATTTTAGTCAATGTAGATCCATACTTACCCATCATTTTTGATGTTAATGACCATAGAGCTCACCCATTCAGATTTTTATACTAGGTAGATGATGTCAGTTTCTAACATCCCATCAATATTCATATTTACCTTGGCATATAGATTGGGATTCATCCAATATGGGCACTTATTGATTGGCCTCACACCATATACAATCGTGATGCTCATTTTGCTAAGGAATGGTTGGGTGGCCTTTATATCCCTATAGTTTCATAGGAACAAGTCCTAAAATTCCTTTAGGTGGTCTACAGTTTGTGTTATCTCTACCTCAGAATCATAAGTGCTGATACTGGCAATATTTAGCTCACCCTCTACATTGATGTCTACTTCAGTAGTCTTGAGTGGCAGGTGGTACGGCTCATTATTCTCTTAATGAGAATATTGAAATTGCCTTTTCCCCTTAGTTATTTCAATGTGTAGATGTTGATGTTCCAAAAATCCATCACTTGTTTTTGTGAGCAACATATCAACTATTTTGGTCCTACAGACCAAAATGATCTCTTCCTTTTTTTAAAAATGTTCTGAGTAGTCAAGTTTTTTAGTTAATCAAGCCTTTCAGCTAAGGAAATCATAGGTTCAATAGATGGGCTTTCACAAAGAGAAAGTTTTAAACACTTAAGCATTTCTTGAAAGATACAAGGTTGGTTCAATGTTGAGGTTCAATCAAAATACTTATCGGTGGGCTTCAAACAAACGGATTGAACCATTGAACCCTGCTTTTGCAAGGTTCAAAGGTCCAATGAGTTCAAATGTTTAAAAAGAGTTAAGTGCTTCAAGAGTTCAAAAAAGTTCAATCACTTCAAAGGGTCAAAAACTTCAGTGGACTTAAAGAAAAGAAGGCTTCAAAGAGTGAAGATTAAACAATTAAACCATTGAACCTTGAACCAAAGAGTTCAAAGGTTCAATGATTTCAATAAGTTTGAAGGACTATAAAATGAAAGGATTCAAAGAAAAAGAATGAACCGTTGAACTTTGAATAGAAATGATTCAAGGTTTAAAGGTTTAAAGGTTCAAAGAGTTTAAAATTTGAACAAAAGCTTCAAACGAATAAAGGAAGCTGAAGATTTCAAAAAATAGTTCAACCAAATGGTTCAAAGGATGGATGACCAAAGGAGAAAAGAAAAGAAAATGCGGCCCTTCACAAAAGATTGAACCAAAGAGCTAATTAAACTACTTGAACCATTGAACCATTGAACCGATGAACTCAATGAGTTCAAAGGTTAAAGGTTCAAAGTAGTTCAAGTGACTAAGTGACCATGACATCCCCACAGACATCAAATTTAGGGTAATAAAATATCCATTGATTTTCAAATATCATGCAGACATGAGAACAAACTCAGCAACTGGCCAAAGAAGGAGCTGAAAGATCTAGATAAAAGTGAGAAGTTAGCTTGAGAGCTCAAATCACTAAGAAAATACAATGTGGCAAGGAAAGAGAGAACAACTACAATAAATATAGAAATATCTATAAGAGAGTTATTTCCAGTAGGTAGAATAGTCCACCAGGTGGACATCAGAGAGTACGAACTTTCAAAGGCATAGTCTATTTTTCTACATTCAGTAAAGATGAAGTGGATAGCCATGTAAGCATCATAAAGAAGACCAAACAACCCATGCTTAGGAAGAGACATTTGAGATGAATCAAAATGCCAAAGTCAAGGTTGATGACTTGTTCTAGCATGGCCCATTCATAGATATTCAAGGCATTCAATTCAACATGGGCCATTTTCATGAAAAGAAGCACTCAAGTCTTTCTTGGAATACTATATATTGTAATCTCTCATTTTATGCAAAGGGGGGATCTCTCTATTATAGAATCAAAACTATGCCCAAATTGAAAGGCATTAATGAGACTTTGAGCTTAGATTGTTAATCATATTTTGTTATTTGAATGAGAAAGAAAGTGACCTTTCAGACTTTGTGCTGAAATAACTTGTGTTGTTTAGGAGATTATTCTTATGTTTGTTTCTTTAATACCATCCTGTCCATTTAATTAAATAATAAAAACTAGTGGAAGTAATTTGAAAGGTTTCTTAAAGCCAACTGTGGGAGACTTTGTGCTGCTACAATTGTCTTTAGTGTGTGTTTTCTATTTTAGTGTAAAGGATCTTGGGAAGACTTTGTGCTCCCATTATCCTTCGTAATTCTGTTACTCCTTGGTAGTTGAGGTAGAGACTTTATGCTACACCTCATTCTACTGTGTTACTACATCATGTTTCTTGTGGTTACCAATTACTACCCAAGAAGAATCTTGATGTTTGCTGAATATCACTTCTGAAAGAAGAGAAGTGCCTTAAGTAATTACATGAAAATTCTCCTTTGTTTTATGAACATCATCTTTGGAAAAAGAGAGATGGATGTTATGATTTCACCCCTGTGTGTATTTTTAGCTTATATATATATATATATATATATATATATATATATATATATATATATATATATATATATATATATATATATATATATATAGACACACACACACACACACACACACACACACACACACACACACAAACTATAGTGCCTTATAAGGAACCTCCCCTTGAAGAGAGGAGAGATTTATCCCATTTTGATGTGGTAAACCTGCACATTCTACCATATAAATCTCCTTATGTTGTGGTTGATATACCCATTTTTTTGTTAGTGTAGTTGGTGACAAAATATTCACCCAACAATTTTTTGGTGACTCCTCTAGGGAAAGAACGTGAAGTTTGAAGCCTTAAGCTTCAAATTGAAGTAGTTTTAGTTCTTTCCATTTTCATTTTACACTTTGGCAGATCCACCTTACATGTGAAGCCAGAGAGCTAAAGGTATTGTTGACCCTGTATTCATGTTGGTACAACAAAGTAATTTTGATTTATTTCCCTCACCATCTCACCTCCAGTGAACTAGGAGTTTTCCTCCTACCGACATCAGGTCACCAATACAAGGCAAAGCTTCTTTTTCCTCTGCTAACAGATCTTTGTCCATACATACCCCTCAGAGATTTATTATCCCTCCCTTTAATAGTCATATCATGGCAGCTCAAGGCCCCTGGGGTAACACTTTTGGTCCCTTGAATCTAACTCCACCTCTACATGAACTACCTCATAGTTCGAGGAAAAATTTCCCCAAGTTTTTTGGTGATGGAAGAGTTCATCCTGATGAACATATTGCAGCCTTTTGTATAGCCTGTGGTGTGATAGGTGTGGAGTATGAAGACATAGCAGCCAGGATATTTGTGGAAACATTGCAAGGTGTTGTTGTAGACTAGTTTTATCATCTGTAGGCCTAGACAGTAACTGATTGGAACACCCTCAAAGCCAAATTTGAAGCAAGGTTCAAACCTATAAAAGATGCACATGTCATGTTAGTTTAACTCACACAGATGAAGGATCCTCATGAACCTATGAGGGACTTCATACCCAAATTTGACAAGCTAAGGAACATGATTCCCACAATTGCTTAACAAACACCTAAAAATCTCAAATGCTTCTTCATAAACTCTTAGCTTCTTGAAGTGAGTTTTTTGTTGAGGTAGGCTAGCCACATAGACCTTACTACAACTCAAGATTTGGCCACTAAATTTGAAGATGACCTTATCTTGGTGGGAAAGATAAGAAGAGATCCTAATAGGAGTAAATCTTCTTCATCTCCTGAGTATTTTTCTATAGGCACCATTGATCTTATGGTGTAGAAGCTAGAAAATGAGTTGTTAGCTCTTAGAAAGCAAATGGCACAAGGGATATCTACTCCTCCTTGGTAATGAGATATACCAAGGAGGAATTTTCCCAATCAGTCATACCAAGGCAATGTTGCCAGGAATCAAGGGTAGCCAAATCATCTTCCTCCCCCACAATGGAAGCTTGAAATTGAAGTAGCTCCGACCAACTCAGTAGTTAGATATATTGAAATTGAATCTAATTTTTCTTTCCAATCTGAGTTCAATCTAGAAGATGGCACTGATCTCTTTGGAGAAGACCAAGAATAATCAGCGATCAACTCCAACATTGGTTTTCTAAATTACCAAAATGAACCTAGAAGTAAAGGTGAGGTGTTTGATGGATCATACACAATGTTTACCAGGTCCCAAAACTAATCAACTCAACAAGATGATAAAGAAAAAATAGGGGAAGGATCTCAACCAACAACTTCAATTGCTAAATGGGGGACTACTCTACCTTTTCAATCAAAGGACCCGGTGAGGAGTAAAAAAGTAAGTACTCCAAACATTCTTACACCTTTTATTTTAAATTTGTAGACCGGTCCTACACCCAGTAAAAACTAGATTGATGGACTGCCTTCCCCTATCCCTAGTCCATTTCAACCATTTGATATAATTGACCACATTAAGAAGACCAAAATTCAAATGACCGAGTTTGAATATTTACAAGCCAACCCTAAGTAGTTGGATAGGTTGGTTGAATGTGTGAAGAATAAAGTCATCCCTGTAGGACAAGATTTTATAAAGGTAACTCATGATCCCCCAAATAACCTTGTCATTACTCCACCTGCTACCCCCTGGAAAGATAGAACTATTTTATGTCTCCTTATTTGATAAACGGTTATCAACTGAACAATTGCATAATTGACTCAGGCACATCTAACAATGTCATGCCCACCAAAGTGGCAAAATCTCTTGATCTCATGCTGAGTAAGACCTTTGGGAGATGTTTCTCCATGGAAAAAAAATAAGTGCCACCTCTAGGAAAAATCAAAGATTCATAGTTTGCATTCGTGGCCTTACCAAAAAAAAGAACTAAGATGATAGTCATAGTGGCTGATGTCCCAGCCTCATAGTCCTAGTGGTGAATTAAGCATGGACCTATCTGAGGTGAGGATCCCTATCAAAGGTGTCATGTAGAGGCTATTCCCTAAGAAGGAATTGAAGTACATTATCACCCAAACATCAGTGCTTAAAACTTAAATTCTGTTTGAATCTTCAAGAATGGGTAGCTATTTTCTAACCATAGAGGAAGTTTATGTTTCATCAGAGGAAAGCCCTATAAGTGACAATTCACAAAGTTTAGACAAAAGATCAGAGAGTTCAATGATGGATCAAGGTGCAAAAGAATCCTCCCTTCCAAATGAAGAAAAATATGATGAAAGAACAGGTTATGATGATGTATGGATTCTAAAATTTGATGGCAGCTATTCTTTTACCAGCTCTAGAGCCAAGATTATGTTGATATCTACTCAAGGAGATATTTTTCCTTATTTGTATAAGTTTTAGTTTAGCAACACCAACAATACTATTGAGTATGAATCTCTATTACTCAGGTTGAAGGCAACTCAAGATAAAGGTGTTAAGCTTCTTCACACGAAAGGAGATGTTGAGCTAGTGGTTTGTCAAGTGAGGAACTTGTATCAAACCAAAAATGAGAGATTGCACCATTATCACAATCTGGTGTGGGATTACATTGAAATATTTGATGCTTTTACTGTTTCTATAGTGCCTAGAGAGTTTCATGATTGAGCAAATTTATTGGCTATTTTTGTGACCCTCATGGTTCCTCTCCCTAATTTCAAAGGAAATAGGTACACTATCAAACTAGTATTTTGAATAAGTGTGCCTGATAATGCCAACCATTAGAAGGTATTCAATGGTGACAACCAAATCATTGCCTTTTTGGAACAAAAGGATAGCTTTGAAAAGCTTCATTTTGAAGGCAGTGAATCTCCACCATAGAAATTAGCTTTGCAAACAAGCTCAAATGCAACTAAAGAATTCCTACAGCTCAAAGGGAATAAAATCCCAAAAAGATTGGTTTCTCTTGAGAAACTATTTGATAAGAATTCATCAAGCAACAACAAATGGATTCAAGCTCCTCCCAGGAGTTTGATAAAATTAATTTGAATACTAAGGAAAATTCCAAGATGGTGAACATTGGGAAGTGTTGCACTCCTGAGGAGAAGCTCAAATTTACTGCTCTGCTTCACCATTACATAGATTTTTTGGCATACTATGATGATCTGAAGTCGCTCAGGCCTGAAGAAATTCATCATGAAATTCCTCTCAAGAGTGATTCATTGCCTCACAAGTAGAAATCTAGGTAGTACAACCCCAAGATATCAAGTACCATTCTATCTAAGATTAAAAAAATGTTAAAATCCAAGATAATTTTTCCAATCCATCATTCCACATGGATTATGAGCATAGTCCCTATGAGGAAAAAGAATGGGGAAGTTTGCCTCTATGTGGATTTTAGAAACTTGAATCAATCCTCTCTAAAGGATAAGTACCATCTGCCCATCATGGATTAAGTCCTTTAGACAGTGACTAGTTCAGAGATGTTATCAATGTTAGATGGTTTCTCAAGGTATAATCAAGTAGAAGTCGGTGAAGTGGACCAACATAAGACTGCCTTCACTACACCTTGGGGTACCTTTGCATATCACAGAATGCCCTTTGGTTTGATCAATGCTGGTGCCACCTTCTAGAGAGAAATGGACCTTAATTTTAGATATGAAATGGGTAAGTTCATTATGGTATACCTTTATGATTTGATAGTCATTTCTAAGCATCGTCCTGATCATGTGTATCATTTACAACAAGTGTTGAAATGATGTTGATAGAATGGCATTTCTCTAAATCCCAAGAAGTCACTTTTTAGGGTTATAGAAGGTAAACTTTTCAAAAACACTATATCTTGAGAAGGCATAAAGATTGACTCAAAAAGATTTAAATCCATCCAAGAGCTTACTCTACCTGCTAGTAAGACTACAGTTCACTCTTTCTTCAAAAAGGTGAATTTTCTATGAAGGTTCATTCCTAAGTTCATAGAGAAGACTTGCCACATTATGGACATGATGAAGGAAAAAGCTAATTTTTGCTACACTGAAGAAGGAAAGTCAACATTTCAAGATATTAAGAAAGCTATCACCCATGCCCCAATTCTAGTTTTCCCAAATTACACCAAAGACTTCATAATGTATAGTTATGCTTCTAAACACACACTTTCAATAATTCTAGTTTAGCAGAACAAAGAAGGTGTGGAATCTTCTATATCATTCATGAGTTTTCCTCTCAAATCTCATGGGCTAAAATAATCAAACATGGAGAAGCATGCTTATGTAGTAGTCAAGGTGGTAAAACACTTTCATTTTTACATCTTAAACTCACACACTGTTGCCCTAGTTCTTGATACAATAGTCAAGTCCATATTAACTCAGTAGGAGTTTGGAAAAAAAAGGAGCAATTAGATTACTAAAATGAAGCTTGTGTGGGGAAGGGGTCTCTACAAATTAATTGTTGATAACATACTAGAAAAAATAGGGCATGAAGAAATAGAACTTGAAGACATGCCAACAGTTCTCTTTGTCACCACTACGAATGAGTGGTATTTGAATATTACTCATTTCCTTACTTAAGGTGAGTGTCCTACTCACCTGTCTCATAAAGAAAAGAGGATTGTTAAGTTGAAAGCTGCCAACTTTGTTTTGTGGGACAACGGTCTATATAATAGGAACCTTGATGGGGTATTCCTTTGCTACATGAATAAAGTGTAGCAGAACAAACTTCTAGAATCCTTCCACAATCTGGCATGTGGAAGACATTTTTCTACACCTATAACTACCCATAATATTCTATGAGCCAGGTATTATTAGCCTACTCTATTTCAAGATGCATACAAATGGGTACGTAGATGTGAAATTTGTCAACAATTTGTTGGAAGACCCAAATTGGCTATATTACCTCTCAAGCTAGTAGTAATAAAAGATCAATTTCAGTAATGGGGAATTGATTTCATTGGTGCTATAAATCTATCTTCAAGTATTGGACATGATTATGTCCTCATAGCCATAGACTACTTCACCAAGTGGGTGGAAGCCATTCTAGTCAAGCATGCTACTTCAGAAGTAATATGTAATTTCCTCAAGGAAAACATCATTACCAGGTTTGGGGTCTCAACCAAGATTATAATAGACAATGTAGCTATTTATCTTCTCATGAGATTACCCAGTTCTACTTTTATTATGGGATTACCCCCTCCCACTCTTATAAATATTTTTTGCAAGGAAATGGCCAAGCAGAATCAAGCAATAAGAATCTGGTGACCATTATCAAGAAGCTAGTAGATGACAATCAAAGAACTTGGCACAAAGATTTGTTTGACTCCTTATGGGCAGATAGGATTACTCCTAAGAGGCTGATAGGTATGAACAATTCCAACTTTTGTATGGTCTCAATGCATAGATATTAATCACCCTATAATTACTAGCACTGAAGTTGGAAAAGGTAGTAGAAGATTCAACATTTGAAAGTTCTATCGACAAGAGAATCATGTGCTTGACTAAACTTAATGAGCAATGAACTATGGTGGTGGACCAAATTTCTATGCATCAAAGTCTAGTAAAGAAGTTCTTTGACCAGAAAGCAAGGATGCATGATTACCAGATTGGAGATCAAGTTTTGTTATGGGACAAGAGGAGAGAACCAAAAGGAATGCATGGGAAATTTGACTCCTTATGGAGAGGCCCATTTACTATTCATCAGCTCAATGGTGAAAATAATTTCCTATTGAATTATTAAGATGGCATGCCATTTTCTCTACCTCATAGTGGGCAGCATCTAAAGCACTTCAATCTTTGAAGTATCAGATAAGTCCAGTTGTACATACGTATAAGTTTTGTATAGTCTTTAGTTTTGTTTTGTGTTGTTTGTTTATTTTTGGCACCTTTATTTTTGGGTAGCATGACTCCATAGCCCAATGGCATACATGAAGGCATTGAGATTTTGGTTTCTACTCCCTTCAACTATTTCAAAATTTCAATCGATGGAAGTTCCCCAATTAGAGCCAGCTGTTATTCCCAAAATCTGTCACTTGTTTTTGTGAGCAACATATCAACTATTTTGGTCCTACAGGCCAAAACGATCTCTTCCTTTTCAAAAAAAATTCTAAATAGTTGATTTTTTCAGTCAATCAAGCCTTTTAGCTAAGAAAATCATAGGTTCAATAGGTGGGCTTTCACAAAGAGAAAGTTCCAAACACTTAGGTGTTTCCTAAAAGATACAAGGCTGGTTCAACGCTGAGGTTCAATCAAAAGACTTATCAGCGGGCTTTAAATAAATGGATTGAACCATTGAACCTTGCTTCTACAAGGTTCAAAGGTTCAATAAGTTCAAAGGTTTAAAAAGAGTTAAGTGCTTCAAGAGTTCAAAAAAGTTCAATTGCTGTAAAGGTTCAATGACTTCGGTGGACTTAAAGAAAAGAAGGCTTTGAAGAGTGAGTTTAAAGGTTTAAAGGTTCAAAGAGTTCAAAATCTAAACAAAAGCTTCGAGTGAATGAAGGAAGCTAAATATTCCAAAAAATAGTTCAAATAAATGGTTCAAAGGATGGTTCTACTAAAGGAGAAAAAGGAAGTGAACATGACCCTTCACAAAATATTGAACCAAAGAGTTGATTTAACTACCTGAACTATTGAACCATTGAACCGATGCACTTAACGAGTTAAAAGGTTTAAGGTTCAAAGTAGTTCAAGAGACTAAGTGACCATGATTTCCCCATGGATGTCAAATTTAGGGTAATAAAATATCTATTTATTTCTAAATATGGCACAAACATGAGAACAAACTCAGTGACCAGCCAAAAGAGCTCAGATCACTAGGAAAAGACAACATGGCAAGGAAAGAGAGAACAACTACAAAAAATCTAGAAATATCTATAGGAGAGTTATTTCTAGTAGGTGGAATAGTCCACCAGGTGGACATTAGAGAGCGCAAACTTTCAAAGGCATGGTCTATTTTTTTGCATTTAGTAAAGATGAAGTGGATAGCCGTGTAAGCATCATAAAGAAGACCAGACAACCCATGCTTAGGAGGAGACATTTGAGATGATTCAAAATTCCAAATTCAAGGCTGATGACCTAGTCCAACATGGCCCTTTCATAGATATTCAAGGCATTCAATTCAGCATGGGCCATTTTAATGAAAACAAGCACCCAAGTCTTTCTTGGAATACTATATATTATAATCTCCCATTTTATACAAAGGGGGGATCTCTCTATTATAGAAGAAAAACTTTGCCCAAATTGAAAGGTATTACTGAGAGTTTGAGCTCAGATTGTTAATCATATTTTTTTATTTGAATGAGAAAGCAAGTGACCTTTCAGACTTTGTGCTGAAATAACTTGTGTTGTTTAGGAGATTGTTCTTATGTCTGTTTCCTGAATACCATCTTGTCCATTTAATTAAATAAGTATAACTAGTGGAATTAATCTAAAAGGTGTCCTAAAGCCAACTATGGGAGACTTTGTGCTGATACAATTGTCTTTAGTGTGTGTTTTCTATTTGTGTAAAGGATCTTGGGAAGACTTTGTGCTCCCATTATCCTTTGTAATTCTATTATTCCTTAGCAGTTGAGGTAGAGACTTTGTGCTACACCTCATTCTATTGTGTTACTACATCATGTTTCTTGTGGTTACCAATTACTACCCAGGAAGAATCTTGTTGTTGGCTGAATATCACTTCTAAAAGAAGAGAAGTGCCTTTACTAATTACATCAAAATTATCCTTTGTTATGTGAACATCATCTCTAAAAAAAGAGAGATGGATGGTATGATTTCACCCTTGTGTGTATTTTCAGCTTATTTATATATACTATAGTGCCTTATAGGGAACCTCCCCTTGAAGAGAGGAGATATGTATCCCATTTTCATGTGGTAAACCTGCACATTTTATCATATAAAACTCCTTGTGCTGTGGTTGATATACCCATTTTGTTGTCTGTGTAGCTGGTGACAAAATATTCACCCAACAGATGCATTGGATCTTTGTCATTTAGGGTATTATCATCCATAAGGTGCATAAGTTTTTGACTACCTGTTAGAGCCTTCCAATTACAATCTTTTAAGTCTCATCATCTTCTTTGCTAGAGTCACTATTGAGCACCAATTCTTTAAATATTATTTAGAGTGCTAGTCCTTTCACATTAAACATTTATTTAAGGTTCTCTTCTAATATGGTAGTGCCCTTAAAAACTACCTTGTAGATGACTTGTAGTGGCTCGAAGAACTCTAAGTTTTGTATAGAAAAGGAGAAGGTATGCACAAAAATCTCATTGAGTATCTCTTAGTTACCTAGTTCATGGCATGTCTCATTGATAATGTACCATTCTCATGCCCATGTCTTCAAGGTCTTGTAAAAGGTGTGTACCCATAAGACTCTTGGCATATTCTCACCATAGATAATTTATGGTCTTTTTCACATAGATGCACATGTACAATTAGGTCAAAATCACTAGCATAAGTAAGGATGTCCAAGTCCTCATTACTCTTGCCAAACCCATTGCATATTTATACCTTCACATCTCACCATGTGGGCAAGTTAGGTCTTTACACTACCCACCAATGAGTATCAGTGATATTCAAGGTATGTACTAGTGCACCCATTTGATCCATCTCTTTGAAGATGTAGGGTTTAATGTTATAGACATACTTTTCTATGGGATAGCTCCCTTTATACTTTGGAAGTGCCATAAGCTTCCCTATACTTAGCTAGAGTAACTTTTTCTCCAATTTTTGGGTATAAAGAACCCAATTCTTCTTAGGGTGCTTAATCTTAACTAGCCCAATCTTGGCTAGCCTTAGTTCATCTATGTGCATTAGGTGGCACCTTTGGCTAGTGACCCCACAAGCCTTTTGGACCCATTTCTTGCAGGCTACATCAGTTGTATAAGAGGATGGTCACCAATCCTCCTATTTGAGCAAATGTTTGTCATTAGGGTTGAGCTTCTTGATATCCTTTGCCATGATGTTATAAATATGGTTGATCACATCCTTAATATCAATTATTTCTACACATGGGTGACTTCGATCACTTGATAGAGGTATCACCACCCATTCTTTACCATTCTCAAAAGTCATGTAGTTCTTCTTAAATCACATGTCTACACTATTTACAAGAACCATGGCCTTCCCAAAATCACTAGGTAGTTGTCCTATTATACCAACTTAATGACCTTAAAATCAGCTTAGAACTTGGTGCCCATGATATCTACAATGGTGCCCTTCAAGATCCTAATTAGTTGCACTCAAGTTTTGTTAGCCATGAACATGTGAGGTGAAGGCCTCAAGGGTGGTTACACCATCTTTTCCTAGGTAGTTTTGGTAAAAATTAACCTCTATGCTCATATCAACTAGTACTTCACAAACTGACCATCCATTAATGGTGCCATCGATCAATAATTCTTGGTCATACTCAATTTTTTGAGTATGCTTGAAATCATGCACCCACTCCATATAGAACACTATAACTTCCACCACTTTAGGTACAACCTCTTACACTAATTCTTTACATACATGTTTTAGAAGCAAGTCTTTTAGTAGGGGTAACACCCCTTCAATTTATAAGAGGCACATGATCTTGGTCAACTCCTATACTTATATATCATAGTGATCTTGCTTTCTATGTGAAGTGGTGGCTTATGCTTATAAATATCTAACCAACTAAAGTCCACCCTTTAAGTTCTACATCACATTCATGGCTTGTTTTAGGACATCCTTTTATCATGTAGGGTTGGGATATGGTACAATCTAGCTACATTATACACTTAGTATGACTAGATTCACCATACTCAAATTACAAATCTTGGGTTAGTGTAGTGGGTGGTTGAGTGGTGAACCCACTCCTAGTTGTGGCCTGCACTTTAAGTGGCTCCTTGTGAGTCTATGTGGCTTAAAGGCTATTCTCTGAACTCATGCCTAACCATTTTAGAACCTCTATCTATGGTAGGACAATATTGGGTTATCCTTCTATACAAGTTTAGGCATTCCTTGACTACATGAAATATTAAATAATACCCACACATTGGGTACATAAAGTAGTCATGCTAATAATGCTTAGTTTACCCGCACTTGTAGCATGATCATGGTGGGAATATTACTCCACCACATCCTCTTCACCAACATGCAACTTGGTAGTTCTCATACCACATATTGTTCTAGCCATAACCTTCATTACCTTGACCTACTTGACTATCAATTGATGTCATTACCTTCCTCACACCTCTTTCCATGTTTTGGTACATCTCATTGATGACTCTACAATCCATTATTGAATGCGTATTGTAGACACCGCAAATGTGTCTGCACCTTGGTTCTCCCCCTTGTCCGCCTCAAACCCCTATCCTAACCTTTGGCCTTAGTCCCCTCCATTTACTTGATTAAAATAACTTAAATAGTTTAATCAAGTGGCCCCCTTTCCACCTCACCCTTGCCACCTTGGATCCTCCCTTGAATCCCTCCACCTTCCTCCTAGCATTTATTAGGCCAAATATCCTCATTATCTTCCCCCCACGCCCATTTAAGCATCCTCGTGACCGTTCTTCCCAGAACCCCTCGCCCGGCAGCGTGAAAGAATGTGCAGAGGCTATTTTTAGCCTCTGTCCCCATTCTGCCACCGCCGATGTCGGTGACCCTTCGGCCGACGTCGGCGAAACTGCCAGTGTCGGCAGCCTTCAATACCCCTTTCTGCATCTGTTGCACCCCTGGACCCTTGAGCTCACAAACTGAATTCTCTTGGCATTTTGGCATTCATCTCTTCTCCATCTGGACCTCGGGCAATAGCAGCAACAGGGGCAGGGACTCTAGATCAGGGATTTCCTCTTGCAACAAGTCTTCTGTGGCTCCAACAATAGCTCCTCCGTTCTTCAGTTAGCAAGCCAAAAGGTAAGCAATTTCATTATTTTATTTCATTCTTTCATTTAGTTTCAGTTATCTATCCTATCTGTTGTTTCCTACTCCCTCTATTCTTCCCCCTGAGAGGCTGAAAAGCCTTTTCAGGCCCCTGTTCCCTGTCCATCTTCCTCTTTCCTATCCCCCTTTTAATCTAGTCCCAGACAACTTCCTCATCCCCCTGCCAACAAAGACCCTATACAGGGCACCCAACCAGACCTAGACCATTCTCCAAACCATTCAAGCACGTCCAAAAACTCTATCTCAGACCCGTCCACAGACCAAGCCCGGACTAGACACCCTGTCCAAGCCTATTGCCCCGACCGATGCTTGTCATTACTCCGACCGACGTTGGCAACATAGCCGACGTCGGCACCTCTGACCACTGATGCCAGCGACTGCAACCAGTTCGATAGCTTCTTCCAGGTAAGCCTTTGCTTTCTTTTCTCTTTCAGATTGCTATCATTTCAGTCTATTTTAGCATTCTGTCATTTATCTCTTATCAAACAGTGGGTTGACCTCCCTTAAGGAAGTTCTCATACTTCTGGGAACAAGCTTTTGCTTGGCAACCCACCATCTATCTATCTAACACCTTTCTGTCCAAGTTTTCTTCTTTGCAGGTGTCATTCCTCCACAGCCAAAGAGGAGTGCCCACAAGCGTTTGGATTACGGTGCGCAATCTTTATCCAGGTACTTCCATGCCTTGTCCATTATTTCCTTAGTTTCTTTATTCATCTTTTGAATGTAGAAAGCGAATTTGCGATAGAAACATTCTGGCACGCCCGGTGGGACCCTAGGTTCCTCTTGGGTTCCTTTTCTTCTTCATTTAGGAGCATTAGGTTCTTACCTTTTCTCCTCCTTCTTTTCTTCTCAATGACACTATAAGCAGGACTAAAACGAATCTTTCTTCCTTGCATTTCTAGACTAGTCTAAACATCATACTCTCAACCCTTTCTCAAACTTGTCTTCATAACAAACATCACATTTCGACTTGGGCATTAAAACACTTTGCATTCATTTCTGCTTGTGCTTGCATCTTCTTAGTCCACATCTAGTAACTTAATCTGCATATTGAATAAATCTAGTCCACTCCATGTTACACTACCAGACCACATGCACTAAAACACACATCAAACTTACTTGAGACAAGGCCCGATTGGGATTTCATCCCCCAACAGATACCTTACCCGTCCCGGTGACCCTACTTGGATTTCATCACCAAGGGGGGAGCCCACTCCATTCTCTGGTGGAGGATAAACTCTAGGCGAGGTATATCTTGGCTAAGCGAGACTAGCTAACCACTGGAATCGTGAAGTGAGGGGAGCTTGCTCCTTAACACCAGGCCACGTACCAGACCCTAACACAGACTTTGAGCACCCAAAACAAAACCCAAAACTAGCTTTAGACCACCTTCTTTTAGGACCCCTTCTTACAGCCAATCTCCCTAAACATTCATCTAAGGCATAAGCCGCAGCTTCTAAAGTTAATTCCTAATATTTATCACTTAGGCTTGTCTGTCTCTCTCTGTTTTCCTCTTCTCATCTGTTTGTTTGAGTGAGTGAGGACTCTTTCTTCATTGTTTTTCCAAGAATCTTCAAACCTTTTGGTTCTCTAGAAAACACAGTCACCGACATCGGTTTTGCCACTGACGTCGGCTTTCCTATATTACCGGCATCGGTTATCTGACCGACATCGGCCATTTTTCTTACCGACATCGGTTTTTCAATCGACGTCGGTCTCTGTCACTATCCTTTTTTTTAAAAACCAGCAGCCTAAAACCCGTCCCTTCTCTATCAAAAACTCCATTCTAAGTTTTTGGAACTACAAGAACATAGTTCCTGGAACCTGACCCTCTTTTTTGACCACGCTAGCCGTCAACCAATTCTGTCTACCTCGTCCCTAACCAGTCCTATCATGGAGTTCCACTCAGAAACTGAAAGAACTCCTACAGGACCGACCCCGACCCTGACCCCGACTCAAATTCCCATCATCCCTGAAGGGGACCAAGATTTTGAGAGATTCTTGGACCTCAATACCACAGCCCTCCAAAACTATCTCGCGAGAAACCCAATGCAAGACCTTTCGGGTGATGTGGCGACGACATCCACACCATTCGCCACCCAACCCTTTTTGACTCAGCCTTTCGCTTCAACTATTAACCCAACCATGGCCAATACACAAAGTTTGGCCCCCCCGTCTATTTTTAGACCAACCTCCATCGGGGTTCCATTACCCCCTCAACCACCTGCAATTCAACCAAGTTCTACATCATATCAGAACTTGATTGTCTCGACCCCTCATACTCTTGCGCCCACAAATGTAGGAGTGCCAACCTGTCTTTCTACTAATGCCACCATTCGACCACCTTTGGCGGTGCCCAGTCAACCTATACCTTCAACCTTCATAATGCAACCACCTTTAGCCTCCACTTCTACCCCTACGACTAGTCATCCGTATATTGTACAACCGACTATGCCGCACGCCTCCACTTCTGCCCCTGCGACTAGTCATCCGTGCATTGTACAACCGACTATGTCGCACGCATCCTCTAGCCTCTTCCAAGAGCCTTAAAACCTAGGAGGTGCTCAACCCGCCAATCCGTCAGCAAATCTTATCAAGATGCTGATGGATAAAATGACCAGTCTCGAAGCCTCCATTTCCGGTTCAAGCAATACTTTGTCATATGAGCAAATTTGCAGTGAGCCCATCCATCCTTCCATCCCTATTTGACCATACCCTAACCATTGGGAGATTCCTAAATTCACTCGCTTTTAGAGTAAGGAAGACCCACAACAACATCTACGAGCATTTAGACATGCCTGTTATCTTATTGCCCATGACAATGCGTTGCTTTTACGCACGTTTCCTATGTCTCTTTCTGGCCCCGCCCTTGACTGGTATAGTTCGCTTGCTAGACACTCTATCTTTTCATTCATTCAACTCGCCCAACTATTTCTTGACCATTTCTCAATCAACATCACCAAACAAGTCTCAATCACAGACCTTTACTCCATCAGGCAATTTGACGATGAATCTGTAGTCGACTTTATCGCTCGTTGGAGAGGTCTGATCAACCAGCTCTCCTTCTCTTTGCCTCAACCTGAGCTCATCGAGCTCTTCTCTCAAGCATGTGCCAGACACATCTCTTCTACCTTGCAGATTTAGACATTCCACACTTTTGACGAAGCTTTCATCATGGCTCGAAAGCTCGAACTCCGCGCCCTTGAAGAAGATAAGGTCAAATTGCGTAATACCAATGCAAAATCCAATGGCCATTCTTCTTCCAGACCTTCTTCTTCTGCCAATTCCAAATCTAAAGGAGTGGCCCATAATGTGGTCGTTAGATCACCATCCTTGACAACAATGAATCAATCTCAACCTTCGACATCTTCCAGCATCACCAAACAATTCCAACAATGGTACATCCAACGTTCTTACACTCCACTTGGAGAACCATACGCCTCCGTTTTGGAACAACTACTCAAGCAGGGGGTCCTCAATCTCCCTCCAATCTGACCACCTCAATTTGACCCTTCAAAATCCATCCCTACATGGTATAGGGAGGCCGACTTCTACCACTTTCATCGCGTCCAAGGCCATGACATCGACAACTGCCAAACCTTCAAAAACATCGTCCAAGACATGATCGACAAGGGGGATCTTATTTTAGATAACTCGAACGCCCCACCTAACCAACATATTGACATTTTCAAACAACCATTTCCGAATCATCTACCTACTCAAAACAACGTCCAGACTTCGACCAATGACCCTCAAGACCATGACATTCACGCGATTAACACTATCTTGCCTATTGTCCTTAACCAACCTCTTCCATTAAAGGATGAAGAACCTTCTTCTCCTACTAGTCCTCCATCTACCTCTCTTGTATTGGAGGATGCTTTGACCACATCAATGCCATTAAGCCCACCTCCATCCGAAGACCCTATCTTGCCTACTCCTCAACTACAAGTAGAAGGCACGATCATCCATGCCCTCTGCCCACTCGAGGAGCCACCCTCTCTTATTTCTTCTCCACCAAGAGAAGAACCAGTCTCTCCACCCATTTCAACCGAGGAAGACCCAATCACGGTTTTCTCTTGCCCTTTGCGTGAGATTTCTACATCTCACTCACCTCCATCCACATCCAAACCCAAACCTACATCTAACCTCGCCTCACACAATAGTGGCCCTCGACCCAAACACACGAAAGCTACTAGACCTCACCGGAGAACTCCTCCTCCACCTTCGTCATTACCTTTAATCTTGGGCCCGCATCCATCCACCTTAATAGGAGTGCTTCCCACTCCCATCCTTCACAGAGGCAAGTTGCCTCTATTACTCTCTCAATCCATCAAACACACATCTCCTCCAAACCCTCGACCTATGCCTCTTTCACCTCCCAAATCAACGCCACCAACCCTCACTGCAATAAAACATCTCGACCCGTTAGCAGGTTCATATACCTTGCTCTTACGGTGATTATTACAGTCATCTCGTATCGACCTCTCACCTCTTAGACAATATCAATCTCTCGGACCTAAACCACCTTGGTTCGACCACACTTGCATTTGTGCATATCATCGCACGCCTGGACACGACACGGAGCATTGTCATGCCCTCAAGGTTGCCATTTGCCGATTTTTGGAGAATGACACCTCCCTTTTCAACCATGTTATCAACAAACCTTCAACACCGCCTAACCCATCACCTCTCGGATCAAGGCCATCTTGGTTCGACAACTCCAAATTCTGCCATTATCATCAAATTCTGGGACATGACACTGAGCGTTGTTGCACTCTCAAAGCTGTCATTCGTCAGCACCGAAAAAAGGATTCCCTTCTCATGAAGGATCCTCTTGACCGCCTCTTTGACAAGACATCAACCCTGACTCATGCCTCTCCAACCTCGTCACCTAAATCAGGATCTCCACGCCAAACTATGGTCCCTTTGCCGCCTTTGACCCCCTTATTCGACATTAATACCATCCATCTGACCATTAAACCTCAACCGACCTTAACCAATCTTTCAAACATTCTCCCTACCCGCTGGGGGAATTCATCCTTCATCCATGCCTCGACCAACTTTTCAACCCAGTCTCTACCACACATCAATCACTCATTTAATCTTAAATCTTGACCAAGTATCCATCGACCCAACCCCCGACCAATTATTCGACTAGTCTCAACCAAACTTCAACCAAATATCAATCAACCAGACCTCTCGACCAAACATTCAACCTTTTTCAACCAACCAGCGATAATGTCAACTAACTTCACATCCATCAATCAACACCTGACCAATCTGGAAAGAGGCAAATGGGGCAAGTTTGCTCCTAATTGACTCAGACCTTAATGCACTAGCATGGCCCAGGGACTTATCAGACCTTGAGCCCCCCTTTCTGTCTTGCATCTTCGACCATTTCTACTGTTAGTCGAGTGCTCGATCACTTGACGTTTTACTTGAGCTCATCCCTTGAGCAACTCCTTGTCATTGTCATTCCTTTTCCTATCAACCCTGCTTCCTAAGACTTGTCAACCCTTTTTTGTCAAGCAGTAATGCTTTTTCCTAATAAAAGGGAACCCTTAAACCTCTACAGGCTCGTCCATGGCTTAACTTCAGTCAACAATCATATCAAAATCTTATATCATACCAGGTCATAAAACACTCTAAATGTAGACTGCTCCCTCGAAGGACAGCTACATAATTGCTGTATTACTAGACTGATCCCTTGAAGGACAGCTAGGCCAAATTATCAAACATTTAAAGCAAAGTATAGACCACTCCCTCGAAGGATAGCTATGACTAATTATTGCTACAGATAGCACCTACTTTTGAAGCTTCCCGCATTGATCAACTTCACAACATGACCACCAAGCAAACAACATCATTATGTGGACTTCCCGCATCGATCAGTTCACAGTCAAAAAAAAAAAAAAGACTGACACACTATCAAGTCATGGACACGCCTATAGTCATTCTTGGGTCACCTATAAAAGGGGCAAGGTTCTTCCTACCACCAAAAAAGGGTTACCCCATCCTCTCATATCACATAACTCATCCTATCACCCCAACACACTCAAGGGACTTCAAGCTCACTTAACGTCAAGTGATTCGACTATTTCTCTAGCACAACACTGGTCAACGACGCAATGCATGAACAGGGCTTCTGTTCTAACAACCCCTATCCATGCTGTCCTTTTTGGTCTTTGTCAATGAAAGAGCAATTTGCCTTTCACATTTTCTCTACACTTTGGTCACATATTCAAACCAACCTCAGCATTTTCAACATGACATCAGGCATCACCTTGTCCTTTTCACATAGTTTCTATGGACACCAATACACATGGAAACTACCGACCAGACCCAATTTATGTTAAGCATAAACCAATACTTGCTGAAGCATAAATAGACTTCCGTTCATTTTTAGCATGCATCCATCACGACTATGGAAACTTGCTAGGGATGAAAGCCTCTCGACCCACTGTGACATCTATAGCATCATCTTACCCTCATCATTTTGACACTTGACCACATCCAATCATTGATCAATCAGACCTTTTGTCCGAACTACATTGGTCTGAGGCCCTATGACCAGGGCTATGTAGGCAGCACTCAGATACTACATCTTCTAAGGTTAGCTCGACCACCCCCGTTTGTTCATCTCTATGATGGACAAACCTTCTCTTCTTTGACTTTTATCACGCCCAACTCCATCAACTTTGATCACGACCAATCATTGACTTTGACCAAGACCAACCATTGACTTTGACCAAGACCAACCATCAACTTTGATCACGACCAATCATCGACTTTGACCAAGACCAACCATTGACTTTGACCAAGACCAACCATTGACTTTGACCAAGACCAATCATTGACTTTGACCAAGACCAATCATCAACTTTGAGCAAGACCAACCATTGACTTTGACCAAGACCAACCATTGACTTTGACCAAGACTAATCATCGACTTTGACCAAGACCAATCATCGACTTTGACCAAGACCGATCACTTTCTTTGACCATTCCTCCCTTTTAGGGAGAACTACATTGGCCTGAGGCCCTATGACCAGGGCTATGTAGGCAGCACTCAGATCACCTAACATTTCTGAGGATAGCTAGGCCACATCCTTCCGTCCATTCCTTCCATCGACCATCGACCATTGGAGATCATGCCTATCTCTTCAGACCCTGACCACTTCTGAGACAACTCTATCTTGGTTTTGTTTGCACGCATGCTACCTCACGACTGGTTAGCAGAATTGTTCACAGACCCTTTTTGACCATTCACAAGTATAGGATCGCAAGCTGGTTGATCTACACTACTTGTGACTTTTTCATGTTTCTGGGAGCACTTCCTGAGCCCTGGATACCTAGAACACGATGACCATTTGGAGCTTCAGCTTTGATTGAGTGACCGGATCAGCAGATGACTAAATGCTGGGGCCCGGTTACTTCAATTTTGGCACTCCTTGACCCTCGACATGCGACAATTTGACCCAATCATTTCGTGAAGTGGCATATGCGCAATCACAACTTTTGCAGTGTTTTCACTCACTTTTCATCTTTCTCATCCACCTTTTGTCAAATCAGCACCCGACATCAGGTTCCTTCCCTCAACTCCTGCTTTGAGGGGGAATACCTCATCCATACTTCGGGGCAATCCACATCATCCCTCACCTGGGGCAATCACTCATGTTTTTGTCTTGCAGTTTGTCTAGAACAACCAACAAGACAAAAAGGGGCAAATGTAGACACCGCAAATGTGTCTGCACCTTGGTTCTCCCCCTTGTCCGCCTCAAACCCCTATCCTAACCCTTGGCCTTAGTCCCCTCCATTTACTTGATTAAAATAACTTAAATAGTTTAATCAAGTGGCCCCCTTTCCACCTCACCCTTGCCACCTTGGATCCTACCTTGAATCCCTCCACCTTCCTCCTAGCATTTATTAGGCCAAATATCCTCATTATCTTCCCCCCACGCCCATTTAAGCATCCTTGTGACCGTTCTTCCCACAACCCCTCACCCGGTAGCGTGCAAGAATGCGCAGAGGCTATTTTTAGCCTCTGTCCCCATTCTGCCACCACCGACGTCGGCGACCCTTCAGCCGACGTCGACAAAATTGCCAGTGTCGGCAGCCTTCAATACCCCTTTCTGCATCCATTGCACCCCTGGACCCTTGAGCTCACAAACTAAATTCTCTTGGCATTTCGGCATTCGTCTCTTCTCCATCTGGACCTCGGGCAACAGCAGCAACAGGGGCAGGGACTCTAGATCAGGGATTTCCTCTTGCAACAAGTCTTCTGTGGCTCCAACAATAGCTCCTCCATTCTTCAGTTAGCAAGCCAAAAGGTAAGCAATTTCATTATTTTATTTCATTCTTTCATTTAGTTTCAGTTATCTATCCTATCTGTTGTTTCCTACTCCCTCTATTCTTCCCCCTGAGAGGCTGAAAAGCCTTTTCAGGCCCCTGTCCCCTGTCCATCTTCCTCTTTCCTGTCCTCCTTTTAATCTAGTCCCAGACAACTTCCTCATCCCCCTGCCAACAAAGACCCTATACAGGGCACCTAACCAGACCTAGACCATTCTCCAAACCATTCAAGCACGTCCAAAAACTCTGTCTCAGACCCGTCCACAGACCAAGCCCGGACCAGACACCCCGTCCAAGCCTATTGCCCCGACCGACGCCGGTCATTACTCTGACCGACATCGGCAACATAGCCGACATCGGCACCTCTGACCACCGACGCCAGTAGGACCACCGACGCCGGTGACTGCAACCAGTTCAACAGCTTCTTCCAAGTAAGCCTTTGCTTTCTTTTCTCTTTCAGATTGCTATCATTTCAGTCTATTTTAGCATTCTGTCATTTATCTCTTATCAAACAGTGGGTTGACCTCCCTTAAGGAATTTCTCATACTTTTGGGAACAAGCTTTCGCTTGGCAACCCACCATTCAATAAATGGTGGTGTTTACTTGGCTAGTGCATTGTAATAGAGGATAGTTTTGAGATTCATGCAGCCCATGATAAACTTCATAGTTGAGAAGTAGGGTTCAAACATTTCTTCATGGGAAATTATTCTTATTATGCCCCTCTATCTCATAGTCAATGCACCATAACCAACTATGAGTGTCATGCGCTGAACTAACAGTTAGCTTCTATAGTTAGGAAGCCATTGATGTAATCTATGCCTCCATGAATGGGTTTATCCTAGTATCGATGCTTCCTACCAACTTAGCCTAGAACATGGCTTCAAACACTTCATGGGGATCCATGAAGGTTTTTCATGGATAGTGCTCATCTAAAGATAACTATCAAGCCTTAAACAAACCATTGTGCATGCTAGGATAGGTGGATGTCATATGGAAGCTTTGGAAAAAGAGTCTTAAATCATGTGTCATATAGGTGTACACTTTTTGATAGCCCCTGGTTGATCTCCTTTAGCACTATGATGCTCTATTACTTGAATTTAAGGATATCAAAATCTTTCAAAAAGGCTTCCTTTAGCATATTATAGTCAATAATAGCCTAGTTCATATCAATTTTTTGATACTAGGTATAGGCATGATTAGATAAAGTGGTCATGAATTAGGTGACCTTGCACTTGATTTGAGTGATGGCACAAGCATGCCGTTAAAACTCACACTTTAACACATACTCCATGGCATCCTTGACACTATGATACTCAAACAAGTGCATTTACATCTTGTAGTATATTTGCTAAGGGTGTGGTGTCAGGTTCTGAGGCACTTACCCCCTTTACATCTATATTAGAGGTGAGCCTTTAGTGCCTCCAATTGTAGGTTTAGGCATTGATCTTGATGTTGTCAGCTACACTATTGATCTTATTAGCATAATACCACTTACTTGTGGCATTGTGACACTTATTATGGGTTGTTGCCTAGTCAACATAGCTAACATCCTCTATATAAGAATGATTGCACCTATATTCAAGGCTCCTAGGTTTGTTCTTTCTAGATTCATCATACTATCACTCAATTCCTCATAAGGAATTACTTTCTCAATTATAATTATTGATCCAAATTTTAGATCCTATCAAAGTCTATGTTGATAATAGTTTTATTTATCATTATTATATCTTCTGGTAGATAATCTAGTGCATGAGCTTGCACTTCAGGTTCAATGTGGGTAGGTGCTTCTGGCACATCATTAACCACCACATCTTATATAAGTTCCTTGCATCTTGAACCCAAATTCTAAGTCTGATCTCTTGCTTCTTCTTCTCTCCTTTTGTGCTAGTGTAATTCAAGGAATCCTTCCCCATGCCCTTCCTACTTGCTATAGGTCCTATCATCACTTCTAGGTTCTAGATCCTCCATCATCTTTCACCTTTGCTTACTATATTTTAGCCTCCATATCTCTTGGGTGTTAAGTTGTTGTTCCTCTTCCATCACACCTTACCTACACTTCCCCTTCTCACCTTATGTGCTTTTTTATACACACAAGGATTTTATCTTTCTATTCTTACAATTTTTATACCATAATCCACAAGAAGCTTTTTTAGTTTGGTGTTGAGACCTCTTATGAATGTGCCCCTTGGTTTATGAATAAACTCAAACTCTACTTATTCAAGGCATGAGAAGGTTAACACTGTGAACTCTAACATGTAATTGTTCAATGCACCACTCCACCACTTGTCTATCACATGCATCCAAACTTCATCTAATATTTTAAGCCTCTCTACATGCTCTATGGTCCACCTGAGGTGCTAGCCATAACTTCACCATATATAGGTAGTATAGGTGACTAACCATTAGTAAGAATACTTAGGTAAATCATAAAATAACACCTCATATAGAGCATCATATAGGTTAGCTTACACACATTTCCTTGGCTTATGCCCTTTACATGTAGGATGCCTCTGCATTAAACTATTTTATACTTGATCTCGCCAACAATCAATATTATTGAGTGATATTTGGATCATCTCTATGTTTCACCATTATAGAAAAAAAATTAAACATGTATCCCAGAAATATAACCAAAATGTTGTAGAAAAGTTCATTAGGTTAGCCTTTATGCTTAGTCATGTGATTAACTATCAAACCAAGTTAGTTTTAGATTTGATGGGGATATGTGTGAACATAGTAGGGTTTGGTACACAATATTTAACACACTATTGCATTGGCATCAGTTTCACATAAGGCACAAGCCTTGTGTACTCACCCAAAGTGCAATAGTGAAGGGATTGGGCTCGTGTTGGACTAGTTATAACATGGTGTAAATTGGGGTTCAAAGGGACTTAGTCATGGGAAAGAGAGGTTTAGGTGACCTTATAGTTCTAGATTATTCATAGGGATTTCAATAGGCATGATCCTTCTCAATGGCACAAGTCCTAAGGTAAAATGCCATAACTAGCTAGGCAGGGCTCTTAGTACCACAAGCTAAGAGAATAACTAGCATAGGGTCTTCTATTACTTAGATAAATCATAAGGATGGATTATTTTTATATGCTCATCCTCAAGGTAGCACTCTAGGTATAGGTATTGGAGCCTTGGTGCATTTAGGTTCCAATACTTAGTCTATTTTAGGTAGGCCAAAGTAGTTATATGGTACAAGGATGTCATTAGTGACCAAGGATAAACCTTCATATCACAATACATTAATGTAAATAACTATAACATTATTATTGTAAAAAAGTCATAACATAAAATGATGCTAACTTTATTAAAATAATCAGCACCTTAGTTATTCAAACACATCCTTCATTTACTTCAGTTTAATAAACAAAGTTCAATACATAAAAGTAGAGCATATGCACTACCTAATACTACACATGCCTAGTGGCTCATATGTGAGCTTAGATTATATATTCAAATACTTAATCTAACATATGAAAAACATAAATAATTAGGTTATTGATCCATTTTAGAAAAGCTTTGTTATGTTTAGTTACCTCTCTTCTTATTCAACTATGAGCCTTATTTTATAGGTGACCAGACATCTCCTTGCTAGGTCAAATGGGCATGTGCCAATGATGAGTAATCATGAGTCTGTTAACTGCACTACACTACCTAGGTTGGATGAGTTCATGTTGTATGATAAGATGTCATTGGGGGGGTCTCTATCTCACCTAATCCACTCTTTTGACCCCATGCTTCTTAAACTACCAAGTACAAGTTATAAAAAAGATGTCTTTTGTGATTTTCCACCAAGAAACTACCTACTAGTTGGTACAAGATCCTCAAGGAATCCTCTACCTAACACCAAAATGTATAAAAGCGAGCAACCACTTTAAAGGTTTCTTTGCACTAGGGTAGGTCTAGTTGGTGTAGTCCATGTAGTTACTACAAAAGGGGGCCCAATAGAGATGATCAACCATAATCAAGACCACTATTTTCCCTCCAAATTTAGGGAGACCCTTAATTAAATCCATATAAATATCTATCCAAATCTTGGTAAGGATGGGTAAGGGTTCAAACAACCCAAGAATGAGTGTTGTTTCACCCTTTTTGCATTGGTAGGTATCACATTCAACCACCATCTATTAACTTGCCTTTTTATTCCCTTCTGAAAAGAGTTACATCATGCCCACTCATACATTTTTGAGAAACCCTAAGTTCCCTATCAATGGGGAAGAATGGAGTTCATAAAATGCATCTTGCTAAAGATTTATGCTTTGGGGAAGCACTAAATAACCCTTGTATCATAGAGAAGCACCATCCTAAGAATAATGCAATATTATAGAGGGGTTAATGGCCAATTTTTCAATGATTTGAGCTAATTAAGATTCATTGGCATACCCCTTTTGTACAATATCTAACCAATTTAGAATATACATGGAAATAGATGAAATAGAAGCTTGGTCCATAAATGTGTGAGATAGAGAATTAGCCATAATATTATCCTTACCCTTCTTATAAGTGATCTCATAATCATAATCCATGAGTTTGCTAACCCATTTTTATTATTATGAGGTGGAAACCCATTGTTCTAGGAAATATTTTAGACTCTAGTGATCAATTTTGATGAAAAAATGATTCCCTAGTACATATGGCCACCACTTCTATACTACATAAAAAATGTCCATCATTTCCTTCCCATAAGTAGAGAGTACTAAATTATTGCCAGAAAGGAATTCTATGGTGAGTCCAATAGGGCATACTTTTTATAGAATAACAACACCAAGTCCATTTCCACAAACATCATTATCAATAGTGAAGGTCTTGACAAAATCTGACATAGCTAGAATAGGTGTAGTACACATATCTTATTTTAATTCTTCAAATGCACACTTAATATCTTGTCTCCATGTAAAAGAATAATTTTTCAACATATTTATCAGTAGATCTATAATATTCCCATAATCCTTGACAAACTTATGACAGTATCTAGTTAGCCCTAAAAAACCATGGAGGTCTTGACTATCTAAGGATGAGGCCAATTTGTCATGGCAGTTATTTTTTTAGGACCCACCTAAACCCCTTGGGCTAAAATAATATGCTTGACATAATATACTTAAATCTATCCAAAATCACATTTAGATTGTTTTGCATAGAGATTATGATCAGAGAGAAGTTGTAGTGTTAACTCTAGATGTTGGAGATGCTCAGACCATGTTTTACTATAGATGAGGATATCATCAAAAAATGAATTTATATAGGTAGGGATGGAATATTTTATTCATAAATTCTTATAATGTTTAAGTATCATTATTTTTTCCAAATGGAATGACCAAAAAATCCTAGTGGCCATCATGTCTACGAATAGCTATCATAGGAATATTATCCTTATGAAGTCAGATCTAGTAATATCTAGAGCGGAGATCCAACTTGGAGAAAAAATGAGCACCATGAAGATCATCAACAATAGGGATCAGGAACTTATCCTTGAACTTTTTGTGATTAATTTTTTGAAATTAAAAATAGAGGTGCTATGAACCATCTTTTTTTTAGATAAGGAAAATTGGGGAAGAATATAGGCTGGTACTCGGGTGAATAATGCCTTGCTTCAGTATCAAACGAGCAACTTAATATCAGTATTTTACTAGAATGGGTATAAATATGGCCAAATTTTGGGAGGAACACTTCCAATAAGGATATTAATACAATGTTCCTCTAGTTTTGAAGGTTGAAATCCCACTAGTTTAGTAAAGACACCTACATACCTATGCATAATGGTTTGTAGATCAGAAGGATTAGTGGAGACCATTGATGGTGTATTTCAATGGAATGGAGCTGGGTAATGAAACCATGTAAATTATTATTAATAATATTTTATATGTGATTTGAACTTATGATGTTGAGAGACTTGATCTACGAAACAATGTAGGTGATAATTCAGGTGACTGGTCCACCCCAATTGATGACAAAACTTTTGGGAACCATAACTTTTGCACCATAGTTCCAATTGACTTATTGTTTGAACAGTTGGAAAGATAAAAATGAAGATAATGTGGTGAGATGGAATGGACCTCCTATATATGGAATTTAACCCTTGAAAACCTAATGGAATTTCCCTAAATTTCAATTTTAGTAGTGCAATCTAGAAATAGTAAGTTTCTAAAAATAGTAATTCCTCAAATTCTATATTGTTGTAAATTGTGGAAGTCAAACCACTTAATCTCCCTCAATATTGGTGACCTTAAAAATCCTCCTTCCACCTTCAAAACATGTATAAATTAAGATGTAACCTGAAATGGAAATCAAACATCTCTTCTCAAAGATAGGCATATATTTGGGTCTGCAAATTTGATCAGTAAAACATCTATTCTCAAAGATAACATTATTTAAATTGTGCTATTATTTTTTCTTTAATTTTATTTCAACCAAATATTTTTGAGTTTTGGATCAAGACCCCAATTATAATCCTTTCAATGTGTGCTTTTTCCCATTATCTAAAAATTGTGTCTAAAGTTAAGCAAAATACCATAAGAAAGATCCAAGTGTGCATAACCATTAGGCTCCCAAAACAACATCATATCCACCTACGAGAAAGGCAAACATGTCAAAGCATAATTTATAATCTCCAATAGAGATACACACATTTATACACTTCCCTTTTCAATGTAATGTGCCCCTATTGACAATCATGACTTTAAAGATGGAGCAAGGATAGACAAAACAATCAAACTATTTGGTAATCCAAGGGTCAATGAAGTTATGAGTGCTACTAGAATCAATGAGCATTGTGAGAGGGATATTTTTTAATTAACCCCTAATCCCCATGATTTTTGGTGTGTTGACTCTTGTTAAGGTATGGAGAGATATATCTAGTTAGTCTTCCTAAGAAGTAGGTTTAATAATTGGCTAAGCTTCTTTTAGATCATTTATTGTATCCTAAGCATCTTCCCAAACTTCAATTTTAGGTAGAGTCCAAATCCAATAGATAGATATTTTTCTCAACACATCGATATCCCTGAGTTAATTTGTCATTAAAATTATGAAATAATCCTTTTTCTATATTTTTTTGCATCTCTACTTCAGTCAAATGCTTGATAGGAGTGGTTTTGGGGGATGGCGTTATGTGAGATCATTATGGATTTGTATTTCTAAATGAAGCAAAATTAGATTTGAATCACTGCTAAACTATGATCTTATCCTCTACCAACTTAGTCAACCCTAGGGCCTCTATCATTGTGTTAAACTAAAACATTTTAACCTCATATCAAATTACATATTTTCCATTGACAAATAAACTCCTGAAGAATTCATCAAATAATCACTTTGTGTGATTGGCCAATTTTTCAAATTTTATTTGATATTCTCTTATAGTTCCTATTTGGCAAAGTTTAGTGAGTGCTCCAGGGAAGTCATCAAAAGCACTAGAGCCAAACCATTGTAAAATGAGTGTGAAAAAATTGGTTTATATTGGCTTATCATGAGCCTTGATATACCAATGATACCATTGAAGGGATTCATGTTCCAAGTTTAAGGATGCAAGTGGGAATTTTTTGGCATCAAAAGTATTATGTAGAATAAAATATTATTCTAGCCAATAGATCCATCCAGTTAGATTTGCACCATTGAATCTAGGAAAATCAAGCTTTGGGCCATAAAAATTATTAGAAGAAAATTTGGTGATTGAAGAGGAGTCTGAATGCCATCTATTGTTCAACGTGGTATGTTGAATATTGAGGCCAAAAAAAATTTCATCAAGTTCGTTGATTTGGGTTTTTAGGGTGGCAATTTCATCCTCCATGTTTTTTGCTCCTATTCAGGTTACTACCATGACCATAATAAGAGATTTTTTAATGTTTTTTGGTTTTTATTTTCTATCAAATGTTTTTCCTTAAGTCCTCTGAGAGTCTTATGATCTTTGATGATAGTTTTTTTAAACTAATAGGATGAATATTTTCTATCAACTATCTGAATGCAATTCCTCTAAGAGTCTTTTGATACTATATTGATTGATTTTTTGAGCCTACTATAAATATTCTAAAACTAATATAAATGGGCCTCATGTTTCAATGGTTGAATGTGGTTTTAAATATATCTCTTTGGACACTAATGTTTTCTAAGTGAGTATCTCTCTCCAAAAAAATTATGGCCATGGATTTACCCCTATGAGACATCTTTTGGTTTTCCTCACATTTGGAGCTAATCAATCAAGAAGGGGTTGTTACCCATTTCACTGGTAGGTCCTCTCAATGGGACAACTAATTTGGGGTTATAGTGGTACACCTTATAATTATTTTTGGGGATTTTACCCAAACACTTCTCATAGTTATGTAGACAAGTTTTTACCCTAATCTGAAATAGAGTATTGTAATACAAAAAAGTACTTAAATGAATTATGGAATAGAATAAATTTAGGAATTTATAATAATAATACTTAAATGAATTATGCAATAGAAAAAAATTATACTTTTGGAAAAAATTGGCCCTGGAAAGTGCTATGATACTAGATGAGGATCCTTCCTGAACAAGTTAGTAGATAATTGTAAATATATGAAATAAACTATGAAAACCATCAATATATTAACCCAAATAAGTATAACCAAATTACAATAGTATAATTACATAATAATTATAATATTTGAGTGTAAACCTCCTTTGATCAAGCTCAATTCAATATAATGTATGGATGCCAAGTATAATCCAAGCAACTACTACTCTCTAATGTGGGATAAAACAAAATGTTTATGTGATGACTTAAAAATCATATACATCCATTGTAACTAATATAATAAAAAAGTAAAGAGATTGGATATCATGGGTTCCTAACATCCAAAAAAGATATAATTCCCCTATCTATCTAAGCACCCACAATAACTACACCTTTTAGCAAGTTTCAGCTTGCATGGAGGAACCAATCCCCTAGGAAACCAAGGACCCACCCAATTACATTGGTCTAATCTCCACCTCTGATTTGATATATTATACACTTGATGATGGAATTATCTTTATTACACACTTATTCACCCTTTTATCTCTCTCAAATAGCCTCTTAGTTTACTCTCTCAATTAGCCTATTCTAGGCTTATTAGGTCTAATGACTTATGTGTTCATGTTTATCAACTTGATTAGATAAACATGTTCAATATTTAACACACTATAATGGTCCTTACTAACCTATACCTTCTCTTCCAAAGGTTATCTCCTTCTATTTATTCCACACTTGTTTAAATCTACTCTCTTTCAACTCATCACACACCCTCAAACTTGCTCATACAAGAAATGCATACAAACACCCCTTTTAGATCACTCTAGTCTTCTTCACTCATTCTCAATCTAATTTTTAATTCATTCCATCCACTGAGAACACTCCATTTGATTTTTTTCCTTCATCTCTATCTTCTTATCTCTCAACTCCTCTACTTCAAGTCTAGAAACCATTACCTTGGTTTTTACTCTTTATAGAGTCTTCGTAAATATCAATTTCTAGGTCAGCCATAATATTTATCTTAACCCTTAAGAATTATATCATGCTAACACATATCTCAATACCATCCTTATAGGTTGTCTATAACATCCATGGGTCATACTTAAGTAGCTATGCTTTTTAATTAGGCCTTAGTATCCCTCATAAGTCTCATGGAGACCTATTACCCCTTTAGTAATTCAACAAACAAATTAAGAACATAAGATTACTTTCAAATGTATGGGTCCACTTTAATGACCCTTATGACATCTTTATGTGATTACTCCCACAAAAACACTCTTTTGTACATACATAATTTACTCAAACATTGTTATGTACGATGAATGAACAAATAGTTAGCTTCTAACTATAATAAATGCATCTATATACAAGTCAAACTTCAAAAAAAATTGGGTAGCCCTTGAAATAATCTATAGATTTAAATTTTACACCACCATAAAATTCTTTCACATGCTCAAGATATATATCAAAAACCCATCACTCATTTTCTTTCACAATTTAGAATATTTAAATTCCAACGGTCACTGTGTAAAGCAAAAACCTTTAGACACATGTCTTCATCTTGTGTCCCCTGGTAACTTGAACAAATACACTCCATTAATTTATTCATTTTATTCATATATTTAACTCTTTAAAACTCCTCATTGATCTTAAATCCTTTATTTCAATATCATGCCACCTGAAAGCTTTGCATTCCTTATATGCACCCTGCTCCATTTAGTCAACATGCTTGCACCACTTGACAGTTTTGTATGCAATTTATGCACGTTATTGACTTATTCACTCAATACACTCCATTAGATCATAATATGCATGATCATTCCATCATAATTTATCTCTATCTGATAGGTTTCATACTCACCATTAGATCTTTATTTCTTGATTAAATGTTCATCGTAGATATTCGATATTGCTAAATTAGCTAAGTATAGAAACTTAGTGAACTCTATTTGAGAAGCCAACTTTGCACCTTAATAAATTTTAATACACACTATGTCCAAACATGAAGTTTTAACCACATAATAAAATATAATATGGGAATCCATCCATGTATCAAAATACTATTGAAACCTTTAAATGTGTGAAATATGATGTCATCAATCTGCTCACTTAGCTTGAATTGCAAAGATGACTAGAAGAACCTAGTCATACATATGACTGATCTAATGAATTCATTTCACTTACATAAGCTACCCAAGAACTCATAAAACTCCATAGGGTCTTTGAAACATGACCAAACCATTAGTAACATCTACCATCTACCTATCTAAGTCAAACACTAAAGAACTATGTAAGAACATTAGAGTACACTTTATCATTTATCATTATAACACACATGACACTTTATAAAAATCCTTGGCCACCTTGGAAACATCATTGAAAACTATACAACAATATTCCCATTTTTCATTGATGTCAACACCAATACAAATCTTATGCTCAAACTTTGTCTCTCCCTTCAATCTCTTTCTCCCCATTTGACACAATGGCAAAGTGGGCTCAACTTCTGATCTTGATGAATTGAAAATAATTAAAGGACAAATAATAGGAAAGGTCCACATATAATATATTATACATAATCCCCATAACATTGTGCATACCTCTTATTACCTTAACTTCTCAAACATGCTCCATGACTACACTTTTTTTATCATACAAAGCTCTATGAGAAAAAAACATATAAGAGTAACATAAACTTCTTGAAATTACCTTGAAAACATTAAGAGGGTCTCCCCCTTACATTATACACATATCTTATAGCATATCAAACTATCTAAGTTAGCTCCCCCTAACTCCATGCTCTATCTAAAAAGTAATCTTCAATAGGTCTTCTTAACCAATTTTTTTTGACACATGGAAACCTCACTTTCTACCTACAGACCTCCAATACCCAAATCCTTGAATACACATAGAGAACACATACTTTCTTATAAACAATAGATATGTATCCTAAGAAGCATATGTAGAGACACCCTAACCCATAATGTCCTAGAATAATGTGAAACTATGAGTTGCCTAAAACTCCTCATATTTCTTCTCTTTCTTGGACATCTTGTAGATATAGAACTAATTGTCCTTTTTCTTCTTAGGCTTAAGAGAAACAACTTGCTCATTTAATAAAACATTCTTTTCTCTTCTAATATTGAATTGAAAATACATGGAAACAATAAATATTCATGACATACCTCATCACTTCACATTGAAAATTGATGTTCTTTACATGAAACTTGTTCAACAATAGCAAGATGTTCACCTAGATCTCTACACACAGTAGGACTAACCTTAACTAACATCTTGTTCTTCTCCTTAATCTTGTTCTCTTCACTCACAACATGAGCAAACAATGAGAGATCTTGTCATTTTTTAACCTTTGTAGCATTCTCCACCACATAAAATAGACCATTTGGACCAACAGACTCATTGTTACTCATAGTTTCCACTTTTGGTTTCCATGATTTAACTATCTTTCTTTCTTACACTCTAGGATTTTGATTAAACTTGTATTGACTTTATAACCTTTTCTTGCAGAATCTAGCAATGTGAAAAATCTTATCAAAGTTATAAAAAATCACTCTTATTGAAATAAACACAACTTTCCTTAATTTATTTAGACAATGTTTTGTAAAGTGTCTCACATCATGACAATTGAATCATTCAACATTGATTACACCACTTGACTGATAATTCCACTCATTCTTAGCAAGTCTTCTACACTCTCTAGCCCTATGACCAAATTTATTACAAGTGTAACAATAACCATTTAATTTGGCATACCTCATGGCATTTGGTTGTTTTAACTGATTTGTCTTCATTCTATCAACAACTTCATTCCATGACTAATTATTGACCCTTAAGCTCTAGTTGTCTTTGTTCACATTAGTCTTCACCTTGTCTTGAGTTAAATTCTTCTTTTATTCTTTGTAATCAAGTCCATTTCTATCACTAACATGCTTTTGACTATTTAAAATATTGTCTAGATCACTTGAAATCTTTTTAAACATCACAAATTCATCTTTCTAGATGTCTTTTCTAACTTAACTTTTAATTACTCATTTTCAATTGCATACCTTGAATACTCATCTTCTTTAGCTTTTAGGATAGTAGACAAGATTTCCAATTGACAACTGAGATGCTTAACTATATCTTCATATTACTTGGTGTCTTCATTTATTCTTACCCAAAACACATTGAATTTCTCTTCATAGTCCTTGATTTGAGACTAAAAGCATCACATTTCAAGAATTCAAAGTATTCCAAAAAATTAGTATCACATTCCTCCTTATCTTCTTCATTATCTGTATCACTCCAAGTAGAATATTTTTTATATGAGCAACTTTATTTGTCAACCATGTAGAGGACTTCATCTCCTCTATCAAACTCAAAATCACTATCTTCACTCTAATTTAATGAGCTACAATATTTATTGGTTTAAATACTCTTCTTGTTATTGAAGGAATTATTCTTGTTATCAAGCTATTTAAAACTTTTCTTTCTCTTATTACACCTAAATTCCTTCTTACCTTCATCTTGGATTTCACCATGCTCTTCATCATCATTGACTCTCATCTCATAGGTAGTAAGGATGTCATTCAATTCATCCATCTTCATCTGATTAAGATCATGACTTTCTTCTATAGAAGACACTTTAGAATCAAACTTGAAAAAGAGAGAGAACTTAATACCTTTGTACTATAGTAGCTTATTCAATATTCTCTCTAAGACATCTGATAATGTTCAAAATCTCATCAAATTTATATAAAAATGATGTTATAGAATCTTCTTCTTTCATATTGAGAATTGTCTTCAGTGATTTTGTAACTTGGTCAACTTGACCTTTGAATCCCCTTCATACATGATCTAAAAATTTTCCCATATCTCTTTGGAAGATTTACAATTAATTACCTTAGTGTACTTAATATTCAAAATACCAAAGATTATGAAATTCATTACCTTATATTTGATCTCACATAGTTTCTTATTAGTTTCACTAGTTAGAGGGGTTGGGGGGTTGAATATCCATCCACAACAAATTACCAAATGTCTAACCCTATTAACATGATGTAGTTTTTCATCATTTCACTCCATAAAACATAATTAGACCCATTGAAAATCATTTATTTCTTTGTATATAAACCATACATTTATTGATTTTCCATATTTTACCTTGGATCACCTTCAAGTGGTTAAATATATAATCAAGGTCCTAGTTTTGATACCAATTTTTAGAGGTACAATCACTTAGAGAGGGGGTGAATCAGTGATACTAGATAATCTAAACATTAAATCTAGTTCTTTTAAACCCTTAACCAAATAACATTATCTTTCATGAATCAAACACATCATTTATAGTAATGAACAAGAAAGATAACCAAGAACACACACATAACACAAGATCTATGTAGGAAACCCTCTTGGGGAATAAAACCCACTAGAACCTATAAAATTTACTACATTCCTAAAATAATAGATCCAAATTTATACTATCACCAAATGTTCATAGAACACCCATCCCTTAATTTAGTGAGACACCAATCCCATAAGGAACTACTACCCCTGTCTAGCTAAGCATCCACAATAACTAGATCTCTTAGTAAGTTTCACCTTGTAAGGAGGAACCAATTCCCTAGGAATCCAAGCACCCACCCAAGTACCTTGATCTAATATCCACCTCTAATCTATTTTTTTTTACACCTAATGATGGACTTCTCTTTCTTTTACTCTTCTTCACCCTTCTATCTCTCTCAAACAACCTCTAGGGCTTACTCGCTCAATTAACCTCTTCTAGGTTTATTAGGTCTAATGACCTATGTGTTCATCTTTATCAACTTGATCAGATAAACATGTATTATCTTTTTCACACTCTTATGGTCCTCATTGACTTGTACCTTCTCTTCCAAAGGTTCTCTCTTTTTCTCAATTCCACACTTTCTCAACTCTACTCTATCTTTCAACTCATCACACACCCTCAAACTTGCTAATACAATAAATACATCCAAACACCCCTTTGGGATCACTCTAAGATTCTTCTCTTATCCTAAATCTGATATATACTTTAATCTATATACTAATCATACTCCCTCTAATCTCTTTCCTTCATCTCTATCTTCTGCTCTCTCAACTCCTCCACTTCAAGTCTAGAAACCAATACCTTGATCTTCATTATTTATAGAGTCTTCATGAATATCAAATTCTAAATCATCCATAATACTTGTCTTAACCTTTAATACTTATATCATACTAACACATAGCTTAATACTATCCTTACTAGTTGGACATAGCATCCATGTGTCATAGTTAAGTAACTACACCTTTCAATTAGGCCCTAGTAGCCCTTATAAGTCTCATGGAGACCTATTACCCCTTTAGCACTTCAAAAAGTAAATTAAGAACATAATATTACTTTTAAATGCATGGGTACACTTTACATGAACCTTATGACATCATTAGGTGATTACTCCTACAAAAACACTCTTCTATAAATGCACAATTTACTCAAACATTGTTTTATACTATGAAAAAATAAATAATCAACTTCTAACTATAATAAATACATCTCTATGTATAGTAAAACCTCCAAAGCAATTTTGATGGGTAGCCCTTGAAGTCCTCTAAAACTTACCTTTTACATCACCATCAAATTTTTCCAAATGCTCAAGATATAGATAAAAAACACATCATTATTTTTCTTTCAAAATTTTGAATATTTTAATTCCAATGGTCACTATGTAAAGTAGAAATCTTTAGACATGTGTCTTCATCTCGTGTCCTATGGTAGCTTGAAAAAATATACTCTATCGATCTACTCATGAGCTTCCTATATTTAACTATTTAATTATCCCCAATTTTATTTGATCCTTTATTTTGATATCATGCCACTTGGTCAATTGGTGTGTCTTTTGTGCACCTTTCTCCATTTAGTCAATGCGCTTGTGTTACTGGGTAGTTTCACATGCAATCGATGCATTTTGTTGACTTATTGCCTCAATCTGCTCCATTGGATCATAATCTACATGATCACACACTCACCATTGATCTTTATAGTATATGTTTCATACTCTCTATTATATCTTTATCACCTAATTAAACACTCACCATAGATCCTTGATTGAACTTTATTTGACAAGCCAAATTTGCACCTTAATAACTTTTGCTACACACCATGTCCAGAACTAAAATTTGTATCAAATTATCACCTATCATAGGGGAATAAATCCATGTATCAAAATTATCTTGAAACCTTCACATATGTGAAATATGACATCATCAATCTACTCATTTAGCCTGAATGGCTAGGATAACTATAAGAACCTAGTCATACATATGACTTCTCTAATGAATTCTTTTCACTTCCATAAGTGCCCCAATCACTCATAAAAATACATAGGGTATTTTAAACATGACCAAAAAATTAATAAAATCCACCATATACCTATCCAATTCAAACACTAAATAACTATATAATAACATTAAAGCACATCGAAGCAAACTTTGTCATTTGTCATTCTAACACACATGACACCTTTTCAATATCCTTGGCCACCTTGGAGAGATCATTGACAACCATATAAAAAATATATGTGGGAAACCATATTAGTGTATAAAACCCACTAAACCATGCACATGGACTATAGTACTATAATGTCAAAATCTAAAGTTTAGTGAAGCACCAACTTCACAAGGAGCTCCAACCCCTACCTAGTTGAGCACCCACTCAACTAGTCTTCTACAAGCTCTATATTGAAAGTAGGATTCAACCCCTAAGTATACTATAAAAAAATAAGTCACATCTTATATTTTATTACCTTATAAAACCTTTTTATAGATCAATTATAGAAGATAACATTCTTTTGCACTCTTTACCCTTGAATCTCACTCAAAATACCTCTTAAGCCTTTTCACTCAAAAAACCCTCTCTTTGGAAGAATTAGGTCAAGTGACCTTAATAAAAACCTTTATAAAAATATTTATATAATCATGAAATTTTTTTATTATCTTATTTATGATCTTCAATCTCTTAACCTTTTATTTGAAACACTATATCCTTCACACAATAGCTCAATATCTCAACTAGTCAATTTAGGCCTATTAAACCTTCTTAAGCGCTTGACCCTTTCACCCATCTTAGTTGGAAATAAAAATTTAGATAAATTAAATAAATTTGGAATATATAAACATAAATGTTTCAAATTTGAAACAAACATGTCATAATTTGGTTGTAGTCCATAAGGACCAAATCCATAATTAGGCCTAATGGAGACCTAATGCAATTAGGTCTATCCTATCCACACGTTACCACTATGACACTTAAGAAAACTTATTGTCTTAAAAAATGGTTTAAAAAATTCATAAATGAATCAAATATACCATTTATAAGTTAAATTTTATTCCCTAACTTCATTTGTCCCTTTTCACACCTTGAACCCACCAATTAGGCCTACTCACCTTGTAGGCCTTCTCACTGCCAAAAGTCTATCTTGAATATTTGATCCATATACAGAAATTTACAAAATAAACCATGAATAAAATAATATTAATATGATACTAAATACTTTAAAAACTTACCAAAATTATTTTGTCTCCATTACATAGGCCAAAAGTCCTCAAAAATGTTCTTGTAGATAGCTTACTCAGAAACACCAAACACTATCAATACATAGTCAAACTCATTTGACTCTCTAGACTTGAAAAATGACTTAAAATTAAAAATTATACATTAAAATAATACTATTATTAATTTTTTACACCTTAAATGTATTTGGATCATTAATATTAGTGAAAAATGACCCAGGAATATCCTTTTCACACATATGTAGAAAGTTGCCTGTAGGGTCAAAAACATAGTCAAGAAAATAAAATTATAAAACACCTATGAGAAAACTTATGTGATATACCAATGGATTTGTGTTAACATTTATCATCCTTATATCATATATGTAAATATATAACATATTGTCATATATCAAGATTGGTCTTTCTTGCCAATCTCACTATGTCACTCTTCACAAACTTTATTATGCTAGGCAAACTAGTTTGATGAATTTTTTTTGCACAAGTGTAGGAATAATAAAAACTTATAAACAAAGGGAATATTATGGATAGGTATTTCATAATTACCTAATTCCTTAAGATCCATCCCTAGTCCTCTTCAACTAATCCCTAATCGCATTCTCATTCTTGCCTAGTTTTCTCACTATTCTACTCATTAGGCCAGTTTAATGATAGGCTAATTTCAATGAATATTTTTACACATTTTTGGTTATTAAATTGATTATAAACTTTAATTTTAATAAAATACAAGTCTTTCATATCATCCTCCATCCATTTTCATGCTTTGATCTGGTCAACCCTACCTATAGTATCAAAAACCATGAAAATAAGGGTTTCCCTATAGCTTATACTCACTATCAAGACAAACAAAAACCACATAAAGAAACCTTGAAGATTAATTTACATTTTAAAAACACATAATTAGTTTAATTTCACCATTATTATCCATAACTAATTAGATATTTCCTATCAGGTCTTTATAAGGGTTTTGAGAGGGTTTTGACTCCCTTGCCTTCTTAACAATCATTCATAAAGGATTATCCATAAAATATAATAACAATGATAATAAATTCAAGATAGGTATCTTCCCAAAATATCATGAACTTTTTAGGATCTCATGTAAATATTGCACATGCCAATGAGCATGAGAAACTAACTCTAGAGTCTATAACACCCTTTTCTATGCACATAATCAACCTTACCACCAAATTTAATTCTTTATCCTTAAAGTATTGAATTAAAATTTGGTTAATAAGCTTAGTACTTTGTGTACTTATACTTTATACTACTAGCCATATTTAGACTATGGTCATGCCTTGAAACCACTTGAACTATTCTCAACACTTCATACTTATGTCATACAACACCATAACATGCTCTCACACTTACAACCTTGCTCATATAGGTATCATATGGACCAACTCATCATGATTCTAGACCTTTACCATTTCACTAGGTTCCTCATTTAAGGATTTAAGAATTCAACATCAAGAACAACAAAGTTAACACAGAAGGACATCAATGACACTTTCATGACATCAATGATAACTTCATGCATATATTGTAACATATTCCCAACATATAAAAAAATTATTCACCTTTAATAGGTAAAAATCTCAATTTAATAGTTATTACTAGCCTCCTTATCAGTCTTATCAACCTTATAAGAAAAAATTTCAAGTCAATCCACCAACTCAAGGCCAAATCACACATGTAAGGTCTCTAAACTCTCAAAATCTGGTTGCCCCTAGTTCCTCAAAATTTATTTTTCTAGTTAAAAATAACCTCCTTCAAGAGTATGAGTGGTGTTACCCTTGTATCTAGCCTCATAACCTAACTACATGTACCAATGGTGTTATCAACAAAGAATTAATGGTTTAAATTATATAAATTCCTCAAGAGACACAAGTTGAGACACCATGAAAAGGAGAGTCATATTAAGGGTAGTTACAACCTAGTTATAAACTTTTGAATTAGAAATAGGATGAGTATTGTTGGGAAAATTAGGTGGAGAAATAAAAAGAAGTCCACTAATTTTATAGTATCTAACATAAAGTCCAATAAAAGGGATGTTGAATATAAACAAATAGGTAGTAGATATCTTATTTTAGCTCCTCCAATATTCTAAGGAGCCATAAGGTCTTATTCAACTTCAAAGGTTCAAGGAAATAAAAAACCAGACCATAAGAAGTTAGGTCTAGCCTAAGGATCAACTCCAATCCACTCAAGTTCAAATTTTTGCAACTCTCAAAATGTAGTTAAAGGTCGGTAATGTTCCTATTATCACTCAATCTTGAACCCTAGATATTTTTCTCAAGCCTTCTCTATATTGAGTGAAACATTGGATTACTTCTAGGCCTATGGGTTGCCTATAGTAGAGGTAAACCTCTAGGTTTAAGGTATATCTCCCTAGATTAGTCTTTATAGTTTATCACCTATAGTAATTTCATTCTTGGATGAAAAGGGATATAAAGAACATAAAAAGTTACCTATGATAAGTATGTGATACACAAAATAGATTTCCACTAGACTACCATGCACTTGCATTACGAAACATGACTCACAATACTAGTCTCAATATCCTTGATTACTCTAACATAAGTATTTCAAACATGTAGGTGATGTGCATTGTACTTATCAAGGTTACTGAACATGAAGTCAAATTACAAACACTAATTCTACTCTTTACACTTAGAGATAGAAAAGTACACTTGACTACACTTCATGTGACATATTAGAGATAAAACTACTTGCATCTAGCATGGAAGAGTAAAGAGAAGACAAGGATAAATACTTATCACTTATCATTCCAATATGCACCACTTCACACTCTTAGAAAAGAAACTATGAACTCAAAACTAGATTGGAAATCTTTATTTTAAATGAAAATATTTTATTCAAACTAGCATGGTTTCACCATACTAGGTGTGGATTGATATAAACGCCAAAATGTCCTACACATATAGAGTATATGGGAGGAGAGATAAGAAGAGAAGTGGAAAGGTCACAAGTCCAAGTGTCAATACTTGGTAACTAGTTACAATTTAAGACAATGGAGTGGGAAATAGGTCATGAAGGTCCCCCTGGACAAATGTCTATAACAAACTTAATAAATCCTTTAGGTTGGCATAAAAACACTTCATGGTTATTATTGAAATTGTCTTGATGATGAAGAGTTCACTTCATTATTAAAAACTACCATACAAATTTATTGACACATGTTATCTATCATGGTAGGTTGTAAATAATATGTAACAGTCAATCATATACCACTCTAACTAAGATCCTTCCTCTTGATAATTATGTCCATTATCTACAGTCACTTAGTAGCCCTCTTGGCTTCAATCTTCACATTTTTCACCTGAGTGACTTGTAGTTTCTCAAGTAAATCCATGGAAGAGGTGCTAGGAAATTTTTTGAAAGTCCCTTTGTCTTCTATCCATTAGTTAGACCTTAAAAAGATCCAATATCAGACTTCTCATCTTCTCATTAAGCAGTCACTTATCTTTCCACTTTCTATCCAAGGCTAATTGTAATGAAAAGATAAGCAGAGTTTATATGATTCACTTGGGTGAGAGATGAGTATAGGTAGTTAGAATAGGTCCCTATAGATATCCCTTAATATCTTTCATCTACCAATTCTCCTCTATACTTGAAAAACACATCAAAACTTTAAAAAACTCAGATTTTAGTCTATTCATACAAGTGATAGTATAGATAAAATGGATGTCATGGAGATTGGATGAGTGCTAGATAGGTTCATGTCACTTTCCTGACCAACTAGCCACTTTTAAGTGCATCTCCATTCATTTATTATCCATCAAGTTTTCACAAGGGTTTTGGGAGGGTTTTCAGTTTCTTAGCTTCTTAACATGGATTTATAAAGGTCAAACATCCAACCTATGAACCAATTCTGAAAATATTGAGTTTATGACCCTCGTCAACTACCATTAGTTGATTGAGGGCTCATGCAGCTATTTTTTACATATATAGGCAATTGAAAATGGCCTCTCAAATCCTTGACTGCATTCTAGGTACCCCTAAGAGAGGTTTAGGCCAAAATGGCAATTTGAGCTATTTATATACAACATGATGGTTATTTTAGACTCTCCACTCTCCCCTTAAGGTTCTCAACTAGTTTTTAAAAGTCATATAATGTTATAAGTGAAGTTGGAATCCGTTAAGGTTCATGCTCAATTTAGGCCTAATAGGCTTATACTACATTTCTTGAGTCCTTGACCACCTGTGAGTGCTTCTTAGGATTATAGGTGACTTTAAACATTTTATCAGTTTAAAACCAACCTTACCCATCATTATATAATGTTTTTTTGTTCTCTCCTTCCTCTTATCACCATTCACACATTATGTCTATAGGGTGGTCATGACTATGGAGTACTCTCTATTTGAGACAAAATAGAGGGCATATCCCCTATTTACTTGTGAAATATAAAGATATGGGAGGATAAATTAGGTATTTCATATGTTTTTTACCAAATTTCATAATTAGGCATTCTTCAAGACCCCTCAAAACTGAAAATTCTTCAAGATAGGCTTATAGGACTAATGACTATGCACAAAATTTGCCAAGTATAAGGTTAGAGCCTATTTGATTAGCCTTTATTTAACCTATTTAATTTCTCATGAAATCACATGGAAGTATATTATCATAAATTTGGGATTGATTATTTACATGATCGTTCAATTTAACTCTTCTATCTTTGCCAAACCTGCATTCTCCATTTGCTAGGTTGGTCTTCTACTTTAGTTAGTTTATAGATGTCACCTTAAGAGAATTTATGAGACCCTTGTAGAAAATAATTTTTATCTAATAAATAAATTAGTTTCTATTTATTTAGGTCTCATGTAGGTATTTTGTACATATATAAGCAATTAAAAATGGCCTCTTAAGTTCTTGACTGCATTCTAAGTACCCCTAAGAGAGGTTTAGGCCAAAATGGCTAATGTGAGCTATTTAAATATAACCTAATGGTTTTTTTAGAATATATAATCTCTATTTAAGGTTCTCAACTAGTTTTAAAAATTCATATGATGATATAAGTTAAGTTGGAAGCCATTAGGGTTCATGCTTAGTTTAGACCTAATAGGCTTAGACTACATTTCTTCATTCCTTGACCAACTATGAGTGCTTCTCAGGACTATAGTTGACTTTCAAAAAAATTTAAATTTAAAACCAACCTCACCCATCATTATATAATTCCTTTTTTTTCTTTCCTTCCTCTTATCACCATTCACACACTATGCTTATAGGGTGGTCATGACTATGGAGTGCCCTATATCTAAGATAAAATAAAGGGCATATCCCCTATTTACTTGGCTAAAATGAGTCTATGGGAGGATAAATTAGGTTTTTAATATTATTTTTACCAATTTTTCATAATTTTTCATACTTCAAGACTCCTCAAAACTTCAAATTCTTCAAGACAGGATTATAAGACTAATGATTGTCCACAAAATTTACCAAGTATAAGATTAGAGCCTATTTGATTAACCTTTATTTACCCTATTTCATTTCTAATTAAATCACATGGAAGTGTATTATCATCAATTTGGGATTGCTTATTTACATGATCATTCATTTTAACTCTTCTATCTTTGCCAAACTTGCTTTCTCTATTCGCTAGGTTGGTCTTCTACTTTAGTCAATCTATAGTGCCACCTTAGGATAAGTTATGACACCCTTGTAGGTTATAATTTATATCTGATAAAAAAATTATTTTCTATTTATTTAGGTCTCATTTAGGTATTTTGTACATAAATTAGCAATCAAAAATTGCCTCTTAAGTTCTTGACCGTATTCTAGGTACCCCTAAGAGAGGTTTAGGCCAAAATGGCCAATTTGAGATATTTATCTACAACCTAATGGGTCTTTTAGACTACCCACTATATATTTAAGGTTATAAAATAGTTTTTAAAATTATTATGATGTTATAAGTGAAGTTGGAAGCCATTAGGGTTCATGCTCAGTTTAGGCTTAATAGGCTTAGACTGCATTTCTTGATTCCTTGACCAACTGTGAGTGCTTCTTAGGAATGTAGTTGAATTTAGACATTTTTTCAATTTAAAAAACCTTACCCATAATTATAAAATTCCTTTTTATTCTATCCTTCTTCTTGTCACCATTCACATACTATGCTTGCAGGGTGGTCATGCCTATGGAGTACCCTCTATCTAAGATAAAATAGAGGGCATATCCCCTATTTACCTAGCCAAAATTAGGATATGGGAGGATAAATTACGTATTGAAAATTATTTGTACCAATTTTCATAACTTTTAATGGTTCAAGACCCCTCAAAACTTCAAATTCTTCAAGACAGGGTTATAGGACTAATGGCTGTGCATAAAATTTACCATCTATAAGGTTAGAGCCTATTTGTTTAACATTTCTTTACTTTATTTAATTTCTAATGAAATAACATAAAAGTATATTATAATATATTTGGGATTTATTATTTATGTGATCATTCACTTTAACTCTTCCATCTTTTCCAAATGAGCATTCTCCATTTGCTAAGTTGGTCTTTTACTTTAGTCAGTATGTAGATGTCACCTTAGTAGAAGTTATGAGACCCCTGTAGGTGCTCATTTGTATCTAATGACTAATTTTTTTTAATTAGGTCATTTAAAAATTTTATGAAAATCTATACCTATATATTATGCTTCTTATCTCTTACTATCAACACTCTATTAGTCTATAATCAGACATAAATGTTTCATTTAGGGAATTATGGGATTCCTGTAGATGATGGCATATGACTTAACACTAAAATTCACCATATTTTATCCTTATTTATGTAACTATGACCATTTCACACCTATATGATCTCATCTCATTCCTAGATAACATAGTCTCACTCACTACTATAGGTCATTTCAAGTTGTGTTACTTTTAGTCATCTTACCACTATGTTTTATTGAGTGTTTTAGGTCAAAACCTATTTGAGTTTAAAAACTCTCAAATATCATTTTATATTTATAAATAAAACACCTTATTAAGTCAATAAATTACCCCTAGGCTTGGGATATAAGATGAAAACTATTATGCTGATATAGAACTCAAGGCATTTCACCATGGGATGACATAGTGTATTAGCTTTTTTCAAACTATGAACATGGACCTAGGTTTGTCTATATATAATGGCCTCACCATTATAAAAATGATACTCTAAATTATATATAACCTAATTTAAGGTCTCAATTGAACCCTAAACATCTCAAAATCCATTTCATCACTACTCAGACCTCTATAGTGTTGGCATCAGACCACTGTTGGAGACTACCTATAGGTCTAAATGATATATGACTATGTATGTTGAATATATTCTCACAACCAATATATTAAAATTTGAATAGATAGGTCCTACTATTTTTGATTTGATATAATTCTCACCATCCTAAAACTTTCTTGCATCATCAAGATGATTGACCAAGGCTTAATTTCACTTGACTTTAGGTGATAGTCAAAAGGAGATCTAATTGTGTGTGTATTCTAACTATATTTTAAATCCTCATTTTCCAAAATTGGGTCTCTCAATGGTCCAACCATTTTGTTTATAATACATGAGATAATATTAATGTTTAGAGGTTCCAAACTCATCAATACCCCTTGTCTAAGCATCCTCACATAGTTCTGTAAGTGACTATTATAAGGTTACTTGACTATGTCAAGTGTTATAGACTTTTCACTTCTAACCATGATATTCTTGAGGATAAAATTTCAATGGAGAACTAATCACCATGATTTAAGGGTTTAGACACCAATTTATTGCCTTGAATTAAAGACATTTAGAGGAAGTTATTCTTTATAACTGATGAAACACTAGCTATACACTTCAATGGTGTTTTCTACTAGATAAATGAGATGCTTCTACCTATTATTTGATATCCACACATGAAAAAAAAAGACTGAAAATGATATGCTAAGTATGGTCATACTCTTCAATATAATGTATATCACCTGGTTTGGTTAGATCAATGTAAATAGGGAAAATATTTAAATCCATTAGGGATGTGTAGGAAATTTAGAGTCACCATCACTCAAAGTGATGGTTCATGAAGCATAAACCACCAAACCAAAAACTATTTCCATGGAATGGAAGGCCATAGATACTACTTTCACCCACAAAGTGTAATCTCTTTAACTCTACCAAGTGGAAACTAGTTGACCTCTTTGACTTGCCCAAAGAAAGCGATGTGAGAGAGAGAGGTCAATTTTTTTATATTTTTAGGTTTTTCAAAGCTACCTGAGCATGAAATTAAACTATGGGGATATAAATAGACCTCCTTCAAGTGGTCACATATCCTCTAACTATATACAATCTTTACAACCTGCTTGAAACTCCCTTGTTTACAATTTATCTTCTTGAATCTACATTGAACCTACAATTAGTTTCAAAATAATTTCTATAACCAATTATGACATGTGGAATGTTGTATATTCTTTTTAAAATTTTGTCTTCTTATGGAACTATAAAATTTCATTAAATGACTCAAAAGGTCACCCTAGATGACATAATACCAACTTAGACAAATATAATAAAGATAAAACACATTGTTTAAACTCATTAAAAACCATGGGACCACTTTTAAACTTAGGAGATCCTATTATAAATTTGAACTATTTAAGGGGTTAAAATAATTTGACTTGGTGTCAAACTATTCAACATTTTGGTGATTTCCTAGAGGCGACAAACCAACTATGCTAAAGACTAGTTGCCTTGTCCTATCTAATGGGTTATGGAGTCACCTATACATTGTTATTTAACACTAATAATCTTATGAAATGACACAAAATGACACCAAAAAATAAGGAAAAACATGAAATACAAGATATAAAAAAACATGCTTGTGTTCTCTAGAACACTTAAAAAAACACACAACATAAGTGAAAACACATACCTATCCTATTATTTACAAGACCTCAAATACTTTAGGTGAAGAATAATTTCATAATTACTTCAAAAAGGGTCAAATATAATGTTTCTTACTTCACTACTACTCCATGAAATTAATCAACCATATGAAGCATACTTATCAATGAACACTTGCTTATGGAGATTGTCAAATGGCTCACCATCTTTGGATATTCTATCAGTATCGAGTTTTACTTTTGGGTCTCTCACAAACACTCCATCTATATCTCTTAAAGGTTTTATTTACTTTACATTCAACTTGAGTTCTATTATGTTCAATTTAAACCTCTCAAATTGAATCTTGAGAGTCATCAAAGTTGTCTCAACTTTACTTTCTTCTAGAACATAATGCACTTGATGTATAGAACCATCAAGTTTATCCTCTTGTTGCTCCAACATGTCTGAAAGTGGTTCAATATCATATTTAGGTTTAAATTTCTCCTCAAACACACACATTTATGCCTTAGCCACATTGTATTCCTTCATGGCTACAACCTTATTTATAGTCATTTGCCACTCATTCTCATGCTTGATAAGACACTCTCCTTCATGATTAGGAGATTCATCAACAACCTATATCCATGATTCTTAGGAAGGAGATTTAACTTACTCAACTATTAAAAATCTTGAACTATGGCATGAAATTTCTACCATAGATAATCTTCTTCTTCATGTTTGTCACATTCATGGACTCCTCCATATTATGTAGGTAAAATTACATTGTCCTCCTCATTATCCTAATATACCATAATTTGAAAACCATCATAATCATGCATATGAATAAGGTAATTACCTTTAGCACCTTGTTGAAAAGAATTATCAATGTTTACCTCAGAATGTTCATCACCATCCTCATGGATAATATATGTGCCAAGGTAAATCTATTTAATGAAAGTGTATGGATTATATCGATAAGTGTAAATATCATACTCATCTAGGAAAATATTAGAGATACCTTCAAGTTTAGAGGATGATCCATCATCCATAAAATTTTCTTCTTGATCATTGATGGTACAATTTAGATTATAACTTGCTTCTACATATGGCTCAATATGAAACTTGGCCAATGGTTGTAACTTAAAAGTTACTTTTAATTCATACCTTATTTTAGAATATAATAAGGATAAGTCAGTTGAGAGGTTTCTTTCTATCTTATCTATGAAGTCCCTTGATAGGTAGATAGCAAATAGAGTAAGTAGATATACCACCACTACATCTAAAAGGATAGGAAAGCTTGGATAATCATGAAAGAAAACTTTCAAACCTTTAATAAGCCCCAATAACTTAGCTAGTGTCCCATAAATTTATATAATTCCCTTGATATATGATTCATATTATAGTCCTAACTTATCTACCACAATATTTGTCATAACCAAGGTACTTGGCCCACTATCCACAATGCAATTGTGAAAAAGCTTATCTCCCACAATGAAAGTGAGGCATAAGGGTTGGGGATTTTTAGATTTAGTATAGGGTTAAAAAATGTGAGTAGGAAAATTATTGAAGTACACATCACCATGTCTTGATGGTTAAAGATTGATATGGACTTGGGATAAATTATCTTGAATTAGTTCCTTTTGATTTGGCATTTGGAGCACTTCCCAAAGAAAGAGACTTGTCTTGGCATTCTTCAAGGAATCAATGATATTCAAATAATTAAAATTTATTTTTCTTGCATTATTGATGAAAAATAAGTTCCTTGATCTTAAGGTAATGGATCACTTTGAGCCACCTTTCCTACATTATATTAATGGAGAGATTTAAAAAGTTTTAGGGACTATCACACTTCCATTTACACCTTGTTGCCTTGGAGGAGGATATCACACTTGAATTTACACCTTGTTGCCTTGGAGGAGGGTTATTTGAACTTGTTGATCTCTTTGACTTGCCCAAAGAGAGAGATGTGAGAGAGAGAGAGGTCAATTGTTTTATATTTTTAGGTTTGTCAAAGCTTCCTAAGCATGAAATTAAACTATGGGGATATAAATTGACCTCCTTCAAGTGGTCACATATCCTATAACTATATACAATCTTTACAACTTGCTTGAAACTCCCTTGTTTACAATTTATCTTCTTGAATCTACATTGAACCTACATTTAATCTTGCTTATGGACATACTCAAATGGCTCACCATCTTTGGATATTCTATTAGTATCGATTTTTACTTTTGGGTTATTTGAACTTGTATAAACACCATGAAAATCTCTAAAATATTTCCTATTTTATATAGTATTAGATTCATCAAAATTACTTGGTTTAGGATAAATGTGTCTTCCACTTGAAAGTTTGTCAAGCTCATCTTTGAGGCTACCACCCTTCATTTATTTCTACTTGCATAAAGTTCTCATCTTCTATTGTCAATTAAGTATTATGTCCTATTTGAGATACCAAAGCTTATCCCTCACCTTTATTGGCATCCATGTATTGTTCTTGAGGGTTCCATTCTTCTCCTTTAGCCAGGTTACTATGGACTAGAACCATTATTCTTATGTTGGAAGTAGAGGTTGGATTATATGATTTGGGTGGCATATTGAAGTTAGGTTGTAATTTTACTCTCCCTTGACCATATTTACAAGAAGGGAACCTTTTTTATTGTGAATTATATATATAAGGTTTTTGGTTAACTCCATATTGTATATTTAGTTTCCTAACTTGAGTCTTTAGGGATTTAGACCTTACCTCGTAATCAATGATATCTTCTACCTTATTTGGGGAAGTTATATACTTAGTGTTTACATTTGGAGTTGGAGCAATACTTGGGGAGGTAGAAGACATGTTGGGAATAATATTAATAGATGATTTTAAAGGGATTTTACTATCTTGTATTAGACATTTCTCAACTATAATGGCTATGTCATAGGATTCAAGAAGAGTGTACCCACCCATGGAATACAACATGATGGATCTCAGTCCCAATATCCCTTAAGTATTTAGGGAAAATAAATCTTGTAGGGTGTATCATAGTAGGTGGTATCCTATACCATGTTCTTTGAAACCTCTCGTTGAAGTCATGCATAGTTTCTTTAGGACCTCCTTGAATCATATTTAGCTAATGCATGAGTGATGTGTGATCACTTTTATCATCAAAACTTTGGTTCAAAAACTCTCCAAACTCATCCCAACTGGTGATACATCATCCAAATAATGTCCTATACCAAACAAGGGATTTTACCCTAAGAGACATGTTAAGTAACCTAAATTTAGTATTGACTCCAGTGACATTATGAAAGTTGCAGAGGTTAGAAATGTCCCTAATATGCTTACTTGGGGTGATAAGACCTTCCCTATTGAAAGTGGGAACACCCTTGGTGGCATTGGAAGGGATATCATCATATGCATTGAGGTGTATAGTATTTTTTGTGTTAAAGGCTAGAAATCATGCTGCCTAACCATTTTTTCCTCAAGTTACTCTTCACTCTCTTGATATTATTATCTTGTAAAGTCCTCTTTCTCTTCAAATGTGAAGATAGGTTGAGGGTATTGAACTTTAAGAAGAAGTTCAGGTTAAATAAGTGGGTTTATAGGATTGTTACCTCTAATATTAGTTGACATAGTAAGGACCATGGACTATGAAAAAATTATATTATAAAAATTTGTCTAAAACTATATATTACCTTTAGTGGAGTCACCAAATGTTGAACACGTATGCAACTATGATGTTATCAAGACTAACATTCACCTTGATAAGATGTACTTGAGACAAGAGTCCCAATAAGCATGATAAAACTATTTTCACTCAATAGTATACCATAGAGATGTTGTTCAAGCCTTCTCTATATTAATTTAAATAATTGATCACCTCTAAGCTTGTGGGTGCCTATAGCAGAGGTAAACCTCTAGGTTTAAGGGCTAGATCCCTATATTAGTTTCTATAGCTTATCACATACAATACTTTCTTTCTTAGATGAAAAGGGATAGAAATAACATAAAAATTAACCTATGTTAATGAGGTGATATACCATATATATTTCCATTATATTACCATACACTTGTACTATGAAACATGACTCATAGTAATAACTTCAATATCCTAGATTACTCTAACATAAGTTTTTCAAACATGAAGATGATGTACATTATAAATCTTAATGTGAGTGAACATGAGGTCAGATTATAGACACTAATGACACTATTTACACTTATATATATAAAAATACACTTGACTACACTTCATTTGATGTATTAGAGAGAAAACTACTTGCATCAAACATGGACGAGTAAAGGAAGACAAAGATAGATGCTTATCACTTGTAATTATACTATGCACCACTTAAAACTCTTAAATAATAAGATTTTAACTCAATTATATATTTTAAATATTTATTTAAAAGCTAAATATAGTATTAAAACTAGTAGGGCTTTGCCATACCAGGTTTGGATTGATAAAAATGCTAAAATGGCTTACATATATAGATTGTATGAGAGGAGAGAGAAGAAAAGAAGTGGAAGGGTGATAAGGCCAAGCATAAATAATTTTAAAATAGTTAAAATTTACAATAATGTAGTGGTAAATATGTCATGAAGGTCCCCTTAGACAAATGTCTAAAATAAACATGACAAATCCTTTAGGTTGGTGTAAAAACACTCCATGATTTTTCTTGAAACTGTCTTGATGATGAAGAGTTCACTTGATTATTAAAAACTACGAAAGGAATTTTTTGACACATATTATTTGTTATGGGATGTTGGAAAAAATATGTAACATTCATCATATAAACCTCTAACTAATAAACATCTTCTTGACACTTAACTATCTATAGTCACTTAGTATCCCTCTTGGCTTCCATATTCACATTTTCACCTAAGTGACTTTCAGTTGAAAACTTAAATACATGGAAAAGGTGTTAGAAATTATTTTAAAGTCCCTTTATCTTCTAATCCATCATTTAGACCTTAAAATAATCCAATATCAGACGTCTCATCTTATCACTAGGTAGTCACTTATCTTTTCCCTATCTGTCAAAGGCTGCCTGTAATGAAAATATTAGAATATGAGTTTCTTTGCTTCACTTGGGTGAGATAAGGTTATATGGAGTTATAATAGGTCCCTATAGACATTTATAAATTGATTTCATCCACCAATTCTCCTTTATAACTTAAAAACACATCAAAACTTATAAGAAACTCATATTTTAGTCTGCCATATAAGTGATAATATGGATAAAATGGATGTCATGGATCTTGGGTGAGTGATAAATAGGTTAAAGTAAATTTCATAACCAATTGGAAAATTTTAGGTGTATCTTAATTGATTTCTTCTCCATCAGGTTTGCACAAAGGTTTTAGGTCTTTTAGCTTATTTAGGTTGATTCATAAAGGTTAGATGTCCAACCCTTGAACTAATTACACAAATCTTGAGTTCATGGTCATCCTTAATTACCCATATCTATTTGAGGTCTCATAAAGATAGTTCATATAGATGTAATTAGTTAAAAGTGGCCTCTTGAGCTTTTGACTATGTTATGGGTACCCTTGAGAGAGGTTTAGGCCAAAATGGCCAATTTGAGATATTTATCTACAACATAATGGTTATTGTAGACTCTTCACTCTCCCTTGAAGGCACTAAAATGGTTTTTAAAAGTCACATGATGCTATAAGTGAAGTTGGAAGCCATCATGGTTCATTCTTAGTTTAGGCCTAATAGGCTTATACAACATTTCTTGAGTCCTTAACCACCTCTAAGTGATTCTTCAGACTGTAGGTGACTTTCAAAAATAATTCACCTTAAAACCAACCTCACCTATCATTATAAAATTCCTTTTTGTTCTCTCCTTCATCCTATCACAATTCAGACACTATGTCATTAGGGTGGTCAAGACTATGAAGTACCTTCTATCTGAGACAAAACAAAGGGCATCTCCCCTATTGACCTAGCCAAATTGAGTATATGAGAGGATATATCAGGTCTTGAAGATTCATTTTAAAAAGTTTCATAATATGATAATGATTCAAGGCTCCTCAAAACTTCAAATTATTCAAGATAGGCATATATGACTAATGATTATGTATAAAATTTACCGAGTATAAGGTTAGAGCCTATTTATTCAACCTTTTTTACCCTATTTCCTTGATATTTAAGATCACATGAAAGTGTATTATCATCACTATTAGAGTGATTTTTAATTTTATAATTCACTTTAACTCTTCCATATTTTCTAAACATACATTCTCCATTCACTAGGTTGGTCTTCTACTTTAGTTTGTAAAATGTCACCTTGGGATAAGTTATGAGACACATATATGTTATCATTTGTGTCTGAGTACTACATTAATTTATCTTTATTACAAATAATATCATTGTGTCATTTATAATATTGATTAATATATATGACTATAGACCATGCTTCTTGTCTTTTACTATCAACACTTTGTGGGTCTATAGTTAGATTCTAGATGTTTCATTTGGGGAATCATGTGATCCCTGTAGGTGATGACATATGTCTTAGCAATATGATTCACCCTATTTTATCCTTATTTAATTAACTAAGACCATTCCAAACCTATATGAACTCATCTCATGCCTAGATACCATAGTCTCACTCAGTACTATAGGTCACTACAACTTGTGTTTCTTTTAGTCATCTTACTGTAGAGAGGATTACAAAGAAAGTTAGTCAAGAATTAATCCATAAATAATGAAACATGCATAAATAACTAACTAACAAATCCTATCTATTCCTATAGGAATTATAAAGGATAGAAATAAATAAATGAAAGAAATTAACACCATATTACCTTCCTAAATGGATTCACCATACCCATATGGATCAAAAACATGTTATCCCTTGATCAAGCATCCTTGTCTTCATAAAAAATGGTGGTGAGCTCCTCCAATGCCTCAAGAACACTCCATAGAACCTAGGCTCTTGATTCCAAATCACTAAACTAGCCTATCAATGAAGCTTACAAACAAAATCTATGGCCAAATGCAAAGCCTCTTAGAAATAATTTAGCATTATAACTTTGAAATATTCAAGCTTTTGAATATATTTGAGCATAATAACCTTGCACCAAAATAGCTTATAAATGATGTTCATGGACTCTCTATTTATAGATTTTTGAGATTGGTCAAGATCAACCATGACCATCCATCTCAAGATTGAGATGTGTGGCCATGGATAATCCTAATATTAGGAATTAAATCCATAATTATCTTCATCATGACCTTGGAATAAGGGCCATTGAAGAGGCATGGGAGGCATTAACTAGGCATGGGTGACCCATAATCCTAATATTTATGGCATTTATAACCTAGTGATGTCTTCCCAAGAAATGATGTCACCTGATGATGCAGATAATAAGAATCAATTTTGAAAATGAAATATTCAACAACTCTCATGGAAAATTCACTTAAGCTCTTGATTTGGATTAATTAGCCTTAAACAAGGTTAATAAACATTTGTGAAATTATTTGAAAATTGGCCTTCAATTAATCAAAATGGTCAGAAAGTCATATTACTAAGTTGTAATTTGACTCGAGAAGAATTAGAAGGTGATATTAGATGTGATGGAACTATATTTCCATTTAGGATGTTTCCAACACATGATAATAAAGGTACATGGTGTGTACCGATGAATTAAAAGAAAAGAGTGATCTAGAGCACAAAAGGTGAAATAATCATTTTGACTCAAAATGAATTGATCAAAGTTAGCTGGCCCATAAATTGCATTACCCCATTTAGGGATAGTTTGACATAAATTGGCACTTGTAAATGACAAGTTCAAACCTTTTAGCGCAATTTTATGGATTTTGACCTAAAATATATATTTGAGTGTAATTCAAGTAAGATTGACAATTTTAACATAAATGGTGTTAGTAATTGGATGTCTACACTTACCACTATGTTTTATTAAGTGTTTCAGGTTAAAACATGTCTAAGTTAGAAACCACTCAAATATCATTCTCTATTGATCAAAGAACCACCTTCTTATGTCAAGACATTACCCCTAGGACTGTAATATAAGAGTAAATCTATTATTCATGTCTAGAACTCAAGGCATTTCACTATGGGATGACATAGTGTATGAGCAAAACCATCATTTAGAGAAGTTAAGGTAAACCTTCTCAATTGTAATGTTTTCAAACTGTGAACATGGACCTAGGTTTGTCTGCATATAATGGCTTCACCATTATCAAAATTATATCTCAATTCTCTCAAACCTAATTAAAGGTTTAAATTGAATCCCAAACATCTCCAAATCCATTTCATCACTATTTAGACCTTTGTGTTATTGACATCAAACACTATTGGAGATTGTTTGTAGGTCTCAATGATATATGACTATATATATTGAATTGGTTCTCACAACCAATATCTAACCCTTTGAATAGTTAAGTCTTATTTTCACTTTGATAGCCTTCTCACCATCTTGAAACCTTATTGATTCATCAACATGACTGATCAAGGCTTAGTTCCACTTGATTGTAGGTGATAGTCATAAGGAAATCTAACTATGTGTGTATTTTAAATGTATTCTATATCTTCCTTTACCAACATTAGGTATTTCAATGGTCCAACAATGTTTTTGATCATAAATGAGATCTTATGAATGTTTAAATCTTATAAACTCATTAATACCCCATGTCTAAGAATTCTCACATAGTTTTATAAGTGACTATTGTAGGGTTACTTGACTATGTCAAGTGTTATAGACTTTACACTTATAACCATGATCTTGTTGATACTAAAATTTTAGTTTATAATTAATCATAATGATTTGATGGGTTGGAAACCAATGCGTTACCTTGAATTAAATACATTTTGATGAAGTTAGACTTTGTAATTGATGAAATAATATTTGCAAACTTCAATTGTGTTTTCTACTAGTAAAATGAGATGTTTCTACCTATTCCTTGATATTCAAACATGAAAAATATACTAAAAACCATATTATAATGATTTTAATACTCCTAAATATCATGTACATCACCTAGTTTTCTTAGATCAATGAAAATAAGGAATAAAATTGAAGCTATTGGGGATGTGTAGGCAGTTTAGAGTCACTAGCACTCTTAGTGATGGTTCATGAAGCATAGACCACCAAACTAGAAAATATTTTTATATAAATATATGAAATGAATACTAATTTCACCCAACAAGTGTAGTGACTTGAAATCTTCTCCTCCTATCCATACCAAGTGAAAACTAGTTGATCTCTTTAACTTGCCCAAGAGAGTGATGAGAGAGAGAGGTCAGTTTTTGACATTTTTGGATCTATCAAAGCTACATGAGAATGAATTTGAACTATGGGGATATTAAGAGACCTTTTTGAAGTGGTCACACATGATATAAATATATATAGTCTGTATAACCTACTTGAAACTCCCTTGTTTATAGTTTATCCTCTTGAATCTACTTTGAACCTACAATTAGTTAGTTTCAAAATAGTTTCCATAAGCCCTTATTACATGTTGGATTTTTTATATCCTTTTGAAATACTTTTATTATTATGAAAATTGTACAAGTTCATTAAATTACTCAAAAGGTGGCTTTAGATGGAATAAGACCAACTTAGACATATATATCAAGGATAAACAATATTGTTTAAACTCATTAAATACCATGGGACTACTTTTCAACCTGGGAGACCTTATGAAAAATTTGAAATATATAGGGGGTTGACCTAATTTGACCTAGGGTCAAATTAGTCAAAAATTCCCTTTAACATAATTGAGTAAATGAAGAATACTAATGTCAACATTTCTATGTGGGAGACATTAACATTTATAGGATAAAAGGATTTATTGCAAGAAGCATTATCTAATCTTAGTCTTTGAAGTAGAAAAAAATAAATAAAGGTTATTCCTCATTAATCTGTGTCATCCTAAGGAATGAAAATCAAGTGTGAGTGACACACCTTCACCTTTATACATCTATTTTATCATTGGTGATCATTTGGTTTAAAATTGCATGATAGCCTCATGTAAAAGTAGTTCAGTGATTCTTAATCAAGTTGTTGATAAGTTAGGATTGAAGTATAAACCAACCACTAAAGGATTATTACAATTAGTTATTACAACCATTAATATAGTTGGTGTGATATAATAATTAAATCTCACTTTTCATACATGTCATAACTTCTCAATCTATTAAGAAGTTTCCATTATAGATATCCCACCCTAATTTTTACTATGTCTATTTAGAGACTTCACATCTAAGATCATAGATTACTTGTCATAAAATTGGTCTCACATGTTATTTAGGAAAAAATATGTTACTAAAGTCACTATCAAATCTGAACCAATTACCAAAGATCACATAGAGTCATATGTGTCAAATGTTTCTAGCTTTAATTACATAATTATTAATCAAGAAGAGAGTGTTGTCATTCATGAGACTACCACACATTTTGAAGAGGTTCCAAATATCCTAATTAATGAGTAGGAAAATAAGTATTATGGACTTAATCCTTATGATCATGTAGAAGACACAAGTTTGGGAAAATTTTATATCCTTCAAGAGGACTCTATTATACCAAAATTTATGTATGTTCAAGAAGAGCATGTTGCTCACCATGAGGACACTACACCAATAGAAGAAGTTCCAAGTTATTTACTTTATGAATGGGCAAAGGATTATGAATAAATTAACTCATATGATCTTATGGAAGGATGAGGTTCAGGAACCTATTGTATATATGGGGAGAACACCATTCTACCTAATCTTGTAAAGCCTCAATTAGAGATTGATGAAACTTGGATGAGAAGTTTGAAGAATTTAGCAAGCCAGTAGAACCTAAGGGTCAACACAAGGATAATATTGGAAATCCAGTAGTCATATCTCAATTTTTTAGGCCCAAATACATCATGTAATGTGAATATGAACTTGTCAAATTAATGGTAAGGCCTACTACCCCAAATAAGTAAGTAGGTTGGAAAAATCTTGATAATGATCTCCCAAATACTCATTTGTTTCAAGAATAAGTTGATTTTTTTCAAATATCAGTCAAATTTGCAAGGTGCACATGCAGATCAAGTTACACATCTAAATATTAATGAGTTACCAAAGGTTTTTTTCAATTTAAAGAATATTTTTGACTTGGATGATTAGTTAGAAAGAAAGAAAATGAACCTAGTGATCAATGAGGGAGATAATAGGCTAGTTGTTATTACAAAATACCCATTTTTTAGATCTTGTAATTCATGTTGTCAATCTAAAAAAATATATTTTAGTCACCCCTATGAACCATATGATGATTTGCTTACAAGGAGTAGGAAGAACCCCAAGTTTTTTTGTTTTGATCTTGGTTGAATGGAGAAGTGTTGGCTATCCCAATACATGAGATATACTAAAACCTTTTTTTGAGGTTTTGTACATATAAGTTTAGTTTCTTATTATTCTAAGTGTTGTTAAATAGTTTTTTTTTCTCTTTTCTTCTTTGTTATTTGTGTTGGAGGTAATTTTTAGTTCACTTAAAGGCTAATCTAGCATGTTTCAACCATGGTTGCACTTTTAGAAAGATTTGTAATGAATATTATGTGAATCCATGCCAAATTGATTCTATAAGGCAACTATTTAAGTGTTTAGGTATAAAACACCCCTTGAAAGTCACAATAATGTTTACTATTTTGTCCACCCTTTGTCTCTTAACATTTACATGCTGGGAGAGGGTCATTCTTTGTAAAGAGTACATGTAATTTAGAAGTACTTTCAAAATGACTATTTTGGCCTAGATATAGGTATGACAAGGAATTATTCAATTTTCCTAAGTATGTTGTTTCTATATTGATGGTCCACTAATAATTTTGAGGTCATAGGTTGGTATTATCTTTGTAGAGGATCTATTTTCATGATTTTTAATGTAAGAGTGTATCAAGAGTCTTGTATAAGGCCTATTAATATTTTCAACTCTCATTTCACGTCTAAAAGCACCCAAGTTGCCTCTTAATGTAAAATATCATTAAAAATCCTAAAAATTTAGTCCTAAGGTCATATTGGCCTAATGAAGACCTATTTGATTATAAGAGACATGGAAATGCCTTTTAAGGGTAAAATTAACCAAAAGAGTTATGAGTACCACATTAGCCTTGTATAGGTATCTCTTATCACTTTACAATGGGAAATAAATAAAAAAGGGTCTAAATAGCTCTCATAAGGTCATGAATACATAAAAATATTCCTAAAATTACTTATGAATCCATAAAATACGAGGAAATATAATGAGAAAATATAGTGAAGGAGTAGAATACTTTGATACTTCTTATTAAACAAGAGCAGTTTCATATAAATACAATGCAAAGTAGATGTACTTATGGTAAATATCAACCAAATAACTGACTCACTTAATTGATGCTAAGAATTCTCCTATAACTACTATATAATTACTACCATCTAATCACCTAACAAACACATCTAACTATGTTAATCACTATGCTAGCATAATAAATCATTATGCTTTACAATGTAATATATATCATATTTTTCCAACATTTTCCCCTTTATTACATTATTTATACAAACATAATTTTTTATGATAGTGATCCCCCCTTTATTACAAACACTATAAAAAGATTTACAGTCTTTGCATAACCTACTCACTTTATGAGGTGGCATGCCATCTTTGTGGCTTCAAGGTCTTGGTGTCACCTTGGTTTTTCCTGGAAAGATTACCAAAAACCTAGAAGTGATAGGAACACTTCTCTCTACTAACACCTTCGGTGGTTTCTTAGATTATGAGGATTACAACAAACCCATATGGTTTTCTACTACAGGTTGACTATGAACCTAGAGGGTCACAAGAGGTTTATATTACACTCTAGTGGTTTCTCGGATTACCAAAAACCCTTTTTTAAGAACCAAGTGCTCCTTTAGTGATTTTTATCCCCATAACATTATTTTTTAAGAGGAACCAAATTGGAAAATAATGCTCAGTACATTATTGAAAAATAAACTCCAAAACATAAAAAACACACCAAAATTTGTCACTATAGAAATAGTGTGAGCCCATCATAGGTGACTCATGATAGGATGCCAAATGTCCTCTAGCCTCCATGTATCCTCCAACCTCTAGTAAATGAAATTGCTTCACTCATTCGATATCTTGATGGAGCTCATATGTATGTTGTTTATGATGAGAAAACACTTCCATTGACACATATGACTCAAGATGTCAGGTTTGCCTGATAATGCATCCATATAAGAGAGATTTTTAAATATCAATAATGGACCCAAAATAAAATATTCATACTTTTAATAACTTGACTCTTTTGATGACATTTTTGATTGACACCTTTGACTTTACATTTTTTTTATTCTGACTAATTACCCATAAATCAAATTGTAGACCCACATAAAAACTTAATAAATGACATCTTAATATTACGGGTGACTCTAAATATATTTGACCACACAAGGTAGCATAATGGTAATTGACTTAACTAAAATATTTTAAAGATAAACTAAAATCTAAACCTCTAAAATATTATTCTAAAATCATGGCACCTTTTTTTTTAAATGATTGAAGCTTCACCTGTAGAAACTATGAAAGCTATGTTTAACGTAAGAGGTGAGATATTTGGAGCATGATAGTATGAATAGTAGTAAGATATTGACTGAGTCATCTAGATTATAGGTTGAGTTACTCAGATGGTAAGCTACCTCTTTTGTTTCAAATTTTTGATTTCTTTCAAGTGCCAAGTGTACTGGTACAGGTTTTTATCTATGCTAATGTGGATAGTCATCCTTTGTTAAAGACGTCACCAATGTAGATAATGTATATCCTTCTCTATGGAATATACCAATCTTTAGATGCTCATAATTCTATGTATATATTATACAATTGGCATGGGTGAAGCATAAGGAATAAGCAAGAATGAAGGACAAATCCAAGGCTAAATCCAATGGCAAGGTAAGTGGAGTGGAGCTGAGAACTGAAAAAATTTCAAACCAATGCAAATAAAATTTTGCCAAACTATTTCAAAACTTATAGGATTGAATATTATTTTATTTTCTATCTTCTCTCATGATTTATCTACTGTGTGTCAAGTCTTGCTTGGTTGAATTATACATATCATAACTTCCTAGGCTTCTGCTACACATTTCTGATTGTTTAACTCTACTTTCTAAAGATAAAACCTTGCTCAGACTTCTATGACTATGTCTACTATGTTATACTCTAATTCAAATATAATTAAATATATAAATATAGAAATATTTTTCCCATTAGTGGGATAACCATAAATTATGGCTCTACCCCTCATAAAACATTTAAAATGTCATCTTGACAGGCACAAAAAATGCTCTGATAGCAATGATGAAATATAATGAGCAAATATAGTGGAGTAGATTAATTAAATACTTCTTATTAAACAAGATCAGGTTCATATAAATACAATTAAAATTAGTTGTACCTATGGTAACTGTCAACTAAATAATCAACTCACTTAACCAATGCTAACAATGCTCCTATAACTGCCACATAATTACTGCCATCTAATCACCTAACCAACACATCTAACTATGCTAATCACTATGCTAGTGTAATAGATCATTATGATTTACAATGTAATATATATCTTATTTTCCCAACATAAGATTCAAGTGGTATTAATTCACTCATAAAGTATTTTTAAAGAGGATGAAGCATTTTTTATTTTAAAAAAGACACTTCACAAGTTCTCTAATATGTAAAAATGGTCAAGGAGTGAATTTGACTTGGTTTTTTTACATAGATTCTTACCTCATAATTAAATTTAATATCTCAACATGGTAAGAGTGTATAAAATCTAATATTTAATTCATTTCATATCCTCAAGACTTCATCTATGGCAGTTTCCTCTTCTCCTAGATTTTTAGACGTGATTTGTAGGTTTCTTAATGTTATGATGAGGAGAACATCATAGATTCAAGATACTTTTTTAGGTTCACAAGACTCATTTAATGTTTTTACACGTTACATGAATTATTAACATGTAGGTTAAAATATGAGGAATGTGATTACAAGATTAAACAAGTTTGCATGTCCCTTTTCAAGAGCAGAAGACATAGATAATGAGGTTTTTGTGAATATTTAATTACTTTATTTAAGCTTTTAGTTAATAGATGTTACTTTTCAAATCCATTAAATTGAGTTATATGTTCTGATGGTATATACATTTCCTTTAAGGTTAGAGTATCTAATTTTAAAATTCACAAATCTTACAAACTGGTTCTAGAATGTTTTCATGTATTAATTAACATTGTACATTGCTTGGGGTTAATTCATTTTTTAGGATCCTTTAAAATATATCAAACATAAAAAAGTTTTAAGAGGTAAAAATAATCACCCATGTTAAATTATTGATCCTAAAATGGATAACATCACGCTTGATATGATAAAACAATTCTAAGGAACCATTCTATAGATAGTTCAAGTTCATTGTCAAATGTTCCAGGCCTCTTATAATGTCCTAGTTTGGTTCTACAAGTGGATGGTCTAAGAAATATTTGGTAGGGTTTTTTTTAGGTCCTATGTCACTCCATAGTGGTTTAAAAACTCAAAAATAACCAAAAAATTATGTGTATTCAATTCACAGGCCTACAAACCTAAGTGTAGGGAAATTACAAGGGTTTCTTGCAAACAATCACATGTTATCTCCATCCTATAGGTGCATGTATTGAAACAAGTCCTAGGTGAAGTTAATATTTTTATGAGGATATCATAATTTATTTTTAGATTAATTAATAAGGAATAATATATGTCATTTCAACAAAAAAGGTGAAGTTAAGTCTAAAACCCTACTAAACCCTAAAGTTAGTAAATATGTTTTATGAGGTTTTTAGTCCCTTTAAGGCATAAAACATAAATATTGAGAGCATAAGTGACATGAATATTTATGTAGGAAGTATTATAGGTTTTTCATGGTGTAATGATCAAAGTGAATGCTTCATTAAGCCTTCAAGACTCTCTAAGGAGATAAAAAACAAGTCTATAGTCATTCATTGAGGCTAGAAAGATATTAAGGGAAATAGGGAAAGTCTCATTGTCTAAAAACCTATATTTGACACTTAATGATCGTCCTATTATCCCTTATAAATTTAAATATTATTAAAATATCAAAATTCTTCTCTAATATACTTGTAACATGTATAGTCTCAAGACTCTAATTTTAAGTTTTCACAAGTATACATGAAGATTTTCAAGGAGTTTCAAGCTTTATTCAAGGGATAGAGTGAGGTTATCATAATATTTTCAACATATTTCCAAGGTGTTTTTAGGATTGAACCTCATATGAATGTTGAAACAAAACTATCTACTGAGAGGGGGGTGAGTCAGTAGATTGACTATATTAGTCATTTTTAAATTCCATTTAAAAATAGACTAGAAAGGATATGCAGATTACAACATATATGCATAGATCACACACACACACAAAACACATAGCACAATATTTATAGATGAAAAACCCAATATGGGAAAAACAATAGTGAGAATAGCTACTAGAATATACTATTCTATTCTAGCCTCATAGTCAAAACTTCACTAGTTACAAATTGAAAGGAACCAACCCTAAAGAGACACCAATCCCCTAGTTTAAGAGAACCAACTCTAAAGAACAAGAAACTCCCTAACTGAGTGCCAAATCAGTCTAACCTCACTAGTTACAAATTTTAAGGTCACCAAACCTAAAGAGATACAAATCCCCTAACTGAGCACCAATTTAACTTATCTAATGATACCAACTAATCACATCTCTATGGAGCTATAACTCTAGTTTATAAAATAGATTCATAAATGAATCTAACTCTAACTATTTATTATAGGTTTGGCCTATAACTACTCATACTATGCACATCTCTCTTCTCTTCTCTCTACCCTTCTATCTCTCTCTCTCTCTCTCTCTATATATATATATATATATATATATATATATATATATATATATATATATATTTGACTCTCTCTCTCTCTCTCTCCCTACCTATGTACCTTTATATTTGACTCTATTCAATAATAACTTGAACTTCAACAATATCAACCTCTAATTGTATCCTAGATGCCATATATATAAGCATTTCATATAGGTTTCACATCTTCTCTATGTTCACACTTGGAATGTAACACATCATTCTCCATTCTTGGACTCTATTCAATCTGTAGGTTTCTTGCATCTTGGATTCACATGCCACTACCATGATTCTCTATCTTTTATTATATTTAACATTTATCAGGATCTATTCTTGTTCACATGCCATTTTGCATGATTATGATTGATCACATCAATCTATATCATTGTCTATGTTGTGTAATGTATCTTTCCTACAAGTTCCTCCACTTGACCATTGGGATGATCATATATTTAAATAATAACTATTAATATTAAGTTTGGCAGCATGATATGATGATCCTCATTCAATCTACTCAACTTTAAAATGCATCTATTCAATCAAGTTCTGATAGGATCATGCACTTCATTGGATTCTTGTATGCTTCTGGGCTTCAATGATTCAAATTTAAAATGCATTCACTATATCCTTTGATCTGAGTTCCCGCATGCCATTAGATATTTTGAAAACTATGATCTTTCTCTCTACTTAGCTCTTGAGAATGTGAAACTTGGCATTAACGTGTGCCTTTAACACATTGATGTCAATTATTTCTATTAAGACACTTAGAATCCCCACATTTCTCATTAAATATTTAAATTTTAACTACTCCATAGATTTATTTTGAAAACTCCATGATTGTAACACTTGTCACTAACATGTTTACTCATAGGTGTCTTTGACAAATTAACTTTACTATGCTTCATTGGATCTTCAATATATGATTAAGCACTAATCATTGATCAAGATTTAAGCTTTGATCACTTGTACTCATCTCACTTCATCCTAACATCTTGGAGAAAACTTTCACCATTGATCTCTTCGACACTGCTCAAACTTTACCTTATGCATATTTGACTATGGATACCATCTCCATATGCTTGGAAGGCTAAATTTGCACCTTCATGTATTTTTATTCACTCATATTCCTATTATAAATAGTGGACCATATAAAATAGGCATGATAATAAACAAACCCATATGCTCATCTCTTCCTTAATCCTTCATGTGTACAAGATATAATGCCATTAATCTTCTCACTCATATTATTTTGCCATAGTGCTAACTATGCGTAGAATTACCTAGAAAGCCAACTTTGTTCTTTCATAACTTTTGTTTTGTATAATTACATGACCTATAATTTAGCACATAATATCCTCTCACATAGGGGGTTTCATCCATATATTCATATACTCCTGAAATCTTCATACGTGTAATATATTACATCATAAAAATGCCTACTTAGATTTTTTTTTAAACCTACAAATTTGACTATGTGGGAAAACATTGTCAAAATTTCTTAGGAGCCCATCTTTACACATGCATATCTTTTGTCATGCTATATCACATAACCTAAGATTCAGTGCATAAAGACTAGACACAAAAATAGATAAACCCATATGATCATTTTATCTTGACACTTCCATATGTGAAATACTGACCTCATCAACATGCTTTCTTGGCTCTATTTATCCCTTTTGAAAATTTGGCTATGTTGGAACATAGTGAATTATGTCTAAGTAGACAAATTTTCATCCTCATATCTTCTATCAGGCTTCATCACATGTCTTCAAATTTGGCACATAATTACTAGGGACTAATGTGATCAAAACCATATGAATAACTCCCTCAGAATCATCCACATATGGAAATGGTGATGTAAGCAAACTAACTACTTATATTTTCCTCTATGGACCCAAAATGTCTAGATGAACAATATGAGGAATCAGATGAATTCCACTCACACACATAAGAATTCCAATCATCTTTAACCTCTGATAGGATCCCTTACACATCCTCAAATCACCATACTCAACCATAAACATTAATGACACCTAAAATGCAAATGATCTCCCTTTTGACATCAATGACATACTCATAATGTGCCTTTTGACATCAATGACAATTATATTTCCAATAATCTCCCCCTTTGTCATTGATGGAAAACCAAATGCTTTGATCTTCTAATATTTTTCTCGTTCTCTAGCATTACTTTAATTGGCTTTTGATGAGTATGATCTAAAGTTGTTCATACTAAAATTTTTCCCCCTTAGGTAATGAAAACATGCTCTTATCTTATTTAGAATTTGTACTTTTTCTCCAATAGAGAGAATTTGATCTTTTCTTCCCCTTTGACATCAATGGCAAAAGTATTACAATTTTCTCACTATTTGTCCAAATTTTCCCTCCCTTTATTAGATAAATGAGTTTGTCCAAGAATCTACAACCATCAACTCATTAAAATTTTTCAAAAGTATGCATAGCTAAGTTTCATTTTCTCTTCTTTGAGGGATTAATAAAGCTTTTATGATCCTCCCCCTAGACTCATGCTCTATCACTAGTATCTATTGATGTGATGTAAGAGCTACCATTCCCAATTTCTATCTCATATTCAACTATACAATCCTCTAATCCCAAGACCTAACCAATTACAAATCTCTCTTTATTTATCTATGAGGATTCAATCACAAGCTGCTTGAGTTCTCATTTGTAGTAGAAAACACAACATCTTCAATCATGACTGAAGAATCTCATATATGCTTCCCTTCATATCATGCATAGCTCCTCAATCCATTAATGTTATCTAAGTTATCTCCCCCTCAATCCATGCTCTATTTTTGCATCAAGGGACTACCTATATCACACCATAACTTAATTTAACACATTTATATTCATCATTTTACACATGTTTACTAATTTTGGTGACCCATCACAACCTAAGATACATAATGTTAAGGATTTATTGCATTGGAACCCTTATGCCAATATCTAAAAATTATTGCATATTAAGATACAACCATAACACTCTTTTTAAACAAGATTTGAGATTCCACACCTTTAGTAACCTTGGCTTCCTATACCATGGATTTAATCCTTAGGGTTCAACTAAGAAACCCTTTAATGTTGGAGAGCTAAAATAAATCATTTCAGAGCTCATTTCTCTTCATCTAAACCTTGACATACCAAATCCAATAGGGGTCATTCATTTTTTTCCTCCTATAATATTTTAAAGAATACCACAACATCACTTGCTTCTCCACTTAAAGGAGTCCTTTAAGAAGCATAGATAGATACTTCCTCTACTTCACAATGTCTTAGAACAATGTGAAACTAGGAGTTGACCATAACTTCACATATTATTTCTCTTCCATGGTTATCTTGTACTAATGGTTCTTCTTCTTATTTTTAGTCTTAAGAAAATTAACATGCTCATCAAATACAATGTTTTCCTTTTCTTATATAGTTTAATTAATAATACATGGAGACAACATGGATTCATGACATACCTTTTCATCTGATGAATTTTCCTTGTAGTTTAGAATTTCATCACTAGGCATAGAAAACTAATGTTCTATGCATGAAAATTTATTAGTAATACTAGGATTTTCACTTGAATCTATAGACACTTTAGAAATATCCTCAGCCAACACCTTGGAATTCACTTTGAGCTTTGTCGTTTCATTTTCAACATGAGTAGACATTGAGAGCTCTTGACCTTCTCCAACCTTTGTAGCATTCTCCAGCTTTAGATTTCACTTTCCACACAACCTTAGTTTTATGTTATCACTTATATTTACACCCTTTGAGGATATTTCTCAACTCTCCTCATCCGCGTGGAATAATGGAAACACCTCTAGGCTTGTGGGTAGCTTATGAATGAGGTGAATCTCTAGATAGGGATTGATCCCTTGATATAACACTTTTGACCACTACTACACCTAGAATTTAGGGGGAAAAGGGAGAGAGAAAACTAAAATAAAACTATCCTAATGGAGGTGATACACCAAATAAGTTTTTAACTTCCAACCATTTACTTGTTACACATGAAACGAAGAGACTAACCAAGCATACACTTCAATCTGCATCTTCTCACATCAATATTACATTATGAGGTTATGGATGAATGTTTAGGATAAGAGGATGAGACAAGAGGAATTTAATGGAACTATTAAATAGACTAACTCACTCAACCTTGATACTTCCTAGAACACTTCACATGCCCCATAAGAATAAGCTTTCCAACTGCAAATAGGTGAGAGAATAAAATACCAATGCTAAGGAAACAACAAGTCATCACTAATCAAAATCAATAATCTAAGTAAAATAACTATGAATAGTAATTAAATATTTAAAAATCATTAGTATTATTTTTAAATTATATGAAAATGAGTAGGGCTTCACCATACTTAGGTGGAGCATAAGTTATAAAGGCCAAAATGGCTAGTTCTTATAGAACTTGAGAGAGAAAGGAGAAGAGAGCAGTCAAAAGGTCACAAGAAAACTTTTAAATATAATAAAAGGAGATAAATATGAATTATAAGAATTTTTTAAATGAAAAAATAAAGTTTAGGAAGTACAAGTGTCCATACAATGCATGAAATTCATGAAAAGTGGCATGAAAGTTCTCATTCTAGCTTAGAAAATTGCCTTCATGATTTGGATCTATTTGAACATCCAAAAACTGATTAGGAATAGTTTTTATTATTGGAATGAGAGGTAAGGAATTCATTATTTTTAGTCTTGTTCATCTAGAATCATCCTAAAATGAGCTCTAACCATGTGCAGTCTAAAAAACTCCTCTTTCCCACACCTTGCACATTTGGCCTAAAATTTGGCTTTATTTTCCCATGAAAATACATATAAGTGAATGTATGACATGTTTCAAGATCCTCCAATGCCTTAGATACATCAAGCACACCTAAAAATTGGCTCACTTTAATTTTTCCACCTTTCTCACTAGCTTGTCCACTCTGCCAATTTTGACTAGCTAAGATGAGAGCTATTTTTTGAATACTTAAGAGTTTTTTCAAGGCATGAAATGACCATAGTTAGTTATTAAAAGTCTATAACCTCTTCTAATCTTTATTCCATTTTTAAACTCCTATAAATTTTAAAACACATAAAATAGTCAAAAGTACCTATTTTTATACCCTATCTATACAACTCATCTTGATGGGGAGTATCTTTAGAGAGTCTTATATAACCTCCAATCATCATCCTAGGAAACTATGCCATTAGAGTAGCTTTCCAACTCTATTTATTCAAATTGGTCACTAGCAAGGGTTCTGTAAGGGTTTAGGCCTATTTTACCCTCTTAACCTTAATTCATAAAGATGGGATGATTAATTTACAAAAAAATTCCACAAGAAGGCTGCTTAGGACCATTGTTAACAACTATAAACATATTAGGCCTCCATGAAAAGTCTCATGAAATATATGAGTACTTAAACTTGGCCTATCAAGTTCCTTTCTATAATTTTCATAAGACTGAGTTGGTTTTGAGTCTAAAAATGGATTATTTGTGCTTATCTACAAATTTTAGACCTTTATTGATCTACAATGACCTTATACACATGCTCCAATAGGTAGGAATTCTCATCTACATCTAGAAATGAGAATGACCTCTCATTTGGGCACTAGGCTTGAACCTTGCCTAATAGTCCTATTATAACCCCTATGGTCTAGTCCATCCTATTGGGTTTCTCTTCCACCAACTTTAACACATCTTTAGTGTCCCCATAAATAAGTTTCAATAGGCTAGAAAAACGATGACTCTCCTTTTGGCTTTTAGGCCTAACCGTACCCAAGTAGGCTTGACTGCAAATTTGAAGGTCTAGGCCATATTGTAAGGATTATACCCTTTATAATATGTTTCCATGATTTCCATAAGTGTGTTCTATATTAATACACATCCTTTCAAGTTTCAAATAACTCTTGATCCACACTTCTATCACCTCTTCCCCAAAACTACCAATTTCACCTAAGGGAAGTGCCCTTTGTTTGAGACAAAATAGTGGGAACTTATCCTATTTTATCACACAAAATAGATGATTTAAAAGTTTACATAAGTAAAAAAGTCACTATATACAAATTTTGGGCCCTTTGTCATTCCAATTGACCTACCAAAAGAATAAAAACCTAAGACAAACTATATAAAAGTACCATGTACAAGGTTTGTTGGTGTGGATTATATGTTGCTTGTTTAAAGATCTTATTCCTTATTAAAAATACATTATTATTATTATTATTATTATTATTATTATTATTATTATTATTATTATTATTATTATTATTATTATTATGTCTTTATATAATTATTATAATTATGAATATGTTTCCATCTCCATTTCTGATTCCAACTTGCAAAATACTCCTTATAACCTTTTCTTAATCAAAACTATGTGCACAAACTCCTTAGAGGGGACACCTGTAGATATTCTTAGATTGCAATTAACATTTAAATATTTTATTATACCTATTATAACCTTATTATGTCACGGGTAAGTGTTTTCATTCCTTTTTATCATCTACATACACTTCCCACACTTACAATCCCTAAAACTACTCATTGCCTATACTAGATTGTTTGCTTCCTTTGACTATGTTTTGCCTTAGAATGGTACCTATAGGTGCATGATTGTATGTTTTAGGATTTATAACAAGGTTTATAACATCCACTAATTATATTAGGGCCATTTTTCATTATTTTATGTTTATTCTCTTCATCTTCATGCTTTACCAATACCTAGACATACTCCTTTATGCCTTACTACATATAACAGTCAACACTTGGATGTAGGTGCATATTATATTTACTTTTGCTTGGTCATGTGTTAATCATGGAATATACTAAGAGGGGGGTGGGGCAGAGTGAATCAATATATTTATCTTATAAAACTTTCCCTTAATCAAACATTCAAGATATGCAATAAAACTCAAACAATAAACATCACATAAGAAAGAGAGAGACACCAGATATAACATGGAAACCCAATGTGGAAAAAACCACGGAGAACAATCTCAAGTATATTCATTAGAATAAATTCACAAGAGCACCATACCCCTTTTCTGAGTACCAACCTCAGCTACAATTCGTGAGCACCAACCCATAGGAGCTTCAAACCCCTTTGCCAAGCACCAACCTAGCTATCATTCATGAGCACCAACCCACATGAGCATCAACCACTTTGTGTATACCACACACCTATCTCTCAATGTTGCTATATCAACAAATGATAGTTCAATACAACATCTCTTTCCTCTCTCTCACCTTTGCTCTTCTAAGCTAGATAATACAATATCAAATTAACCTCTCACACTCATATTACAAATGGCTTCTCAAGCCTTTATTTATAGATTTCCAAATGACCTTTGGCCTTCCCCATTTGTGACCCTTCAATCCTCATGAAAAATTGTGCCAATCTTGGATTAACCTTCATATTCAAGCCTTTGAAAAGTCATGTGGTGACCCTTCATGATCAAAAACGTCCTTCCCACTTTTGTCCTTATCTTTGGTGACTTTTCGTATTCCTTAAAGTGTCCCTTCATGAGAAATTCGCCCTTACTCTTTTATCTTCACTTGGTGACTCTTGGTAATCCCCAAAATGACTCTTCATAGGAAAATGCGTCCCATCCTTCTTTTGTCTTTACCCCATGGCTCTTCAACTTCTCTGTGGGCCCTTATTTTGTCTCATATGCAACCAAAAATATATTCATTAATATTAAATAAATATTAACTCATATTAGCCAAGATATATCTATTAAAAACAACATTAAATGCAATGGGGCCTTTACCACCAATAATGTGAAACCTTTGACATCAATGACAATATTTTTAACAATTTCCCCCTTTGTCATTGATGACAACCTCAATCCTAAAACTACCACATCCTGTCACATACACATCCTATCATTTGAAAACATACAGTAACTCCCCCTTATTGTAGCAACTTCTACATGTTCCCTGTACCTATTTTCTACACCTGTACCTATTATTCTCCCCCTTTGACATCAAAGGCAAAGGGCCTACCTAGAGCTAACACTTAGCTCCCCCTCAACTGATGCTGAACCTCAATGACAAGAAGTAAGGGAAGTTACTCCCAACTTCTCTCACAGATACTCAAATGTGTCTTTTGGTAGTGCCTTTGTGAAAATATTTGCAATCTACTTTGTAGTACTAATATATTCCAACTTAACCTATTGATCTGCAACCTTCTCTCTCAAAAAAGTGATATCTAATGGTAATATGTTTTGTTTTTGAATGAATTACTAGATTTTTCAAAATATTTATAGCACTTGTGTTATCACAAAAAATGGAAATAGGTTCATCATACTTTACCTTGATATCTTCCAAAGTTTGCTTCATCCAAAGCACTTGAGTACAACACAATATTGCTGCAATATATTTCTGCTTCAATTGTAGAAAGTGATATTGAGTTTTGCTTCTTGCTTAGCCATGATACTAAGCTATCACCAAGGAAGAAAGCTCCTCCACTTGTACTCTTTCTATCATCTAAACACCCTACCCAATCTTAATCCGTATAAGCAACTAAAGTGAATTATTTACCTGTGGGATACCATAATCCATAATCCAGTGTCCCTTTGATATATCTAAATATTCTTTTCACCAATTGAACATGACTATCTTTTGGAGATGACTGATATATTGCAACCATACCTACTGCATGCATGATATTTGGTCTCGATGCTGTCAAATATAAAATACTACCAATCATAGATCTATACAAAGATTGATCTGTAACAGGTGAATCTTCATCCTTGCTCACCTTATTTCCTATACACATAGGTGTGCCAACTGGTACACAATTCTCAAAACCAAATTTCTTCAACATTTCCTTGGCATATTTACTTTGAGATATAAAAATTCCTTTATTTGATTGAAATATTTGTAATCCTAAGAGAAATGATAATTCTCCAAGCATAGACATCTCAAATTCTTTTTGCATTATATCAAAAACTTTTTTTGTCATCTTTTCAATATTTCCTCCAAAAATGATATCATCAACATAAACCACAACAATCAATTGATTCTCACCTTCTATTTTGATGTAAAGATTACTATCAACAAATCCTCTCTTGAATCCTTGATCTTGTAGGTACTTATCAAGTCTTGCATACCAAGATCTGGGAGCTTGTTTTAATCCATACAATGCTTTCTTTAATTTGTATACATGATTACTAATATTCAAGAGAATAAACCCCTCATGCTGCTCAATGTAGACCTCTTCTTCAAGATTCCCATTTAAGAAGGCAAAATTGACATCCATCTGAAATACTTTGAAATTTTTAAAAACTGCATATGCAAGAAATATTCTAATAGCCTCTAACCTTGATATTGGTGCAAAAGTTTCTTCAAAATCTATTCCCTCAATCTAAGCATATCCTTTACATACTAATCTTGATTTATTTCTGGTTACTTCTCCATTTTCATTCAAATTATTTTTATAAACCCATTTTATTCCTATCACATTATGATCTTTTGGTATAGGCACTAATTACCAAGTATCATTCTTTTCTATTTGATCTAATTCTTCATCCATAGCCTTAACCCAATGCTCATCATGTCTGGCTTTGAAAAAGTTTCTAGGCTGAATTTTAGATAACAAAGAGAAATTAACTTGTTCAAATTCACTTACCATCATTCTTTTGGTGCGAATTCCTTCTTTTATATCCCCAATGATGTCACTTTCATTATAATTTTTTAGAACATATTTGGATGGAGTCCTGGTGCCCTTTTTCTCCTTTTCATCATCTTCATCTGATTCTTCAAAGCCTTCCTCTTCAATGATTTCAAGAATGTCTACTGGATCACTGATCTTTTGTGTTCCATCTTCTTCTATCCTGACACTTGTACTTTCAACAATTTTCTTGCTTCTTTTGTTATAACATTTATAACCTTTACTTTTGCAAGAATAACCAAGAAATATACCTTCATCTTCTCTAGATTCAAACTTACCAAGTTTTTCATCAGTTATCTTTATGAAGCATTTGCTACCGAAAACTCTGAAATAATCAACTGTTGTTGGTTTGTCTTTCCATAGCTCATAAGGAGTTTTGTCATTGTTGACTCTTAATAAAGCTCTATTCTAAATATGCACTGTTGTACCAACTGCCTCTCTCCAATATTTATTTGCTATCTTGGATTTATTTAGCATTGTCCATGCCATCTCTTGAACTGTTCTATTTTTCCGTTCAACTACTCCATTTTGTTATGGAGTTCTGGCTGCTGAATACTATCTTTTTATTCCATGATCTTCACAAAAATCAATAAATTAATTTGATATGAATTATCCTCCTCGATCTGATCTTAGACACTTAATCTTCAGATTAGTTTCATTCTCAACTAATGCTTTGAATGCTTTAAACTTGTAGACACCGAAATCATGTCTACTCCCTGGTCGACTCCCCCTTGGTCCCCTTGGTCCACTTCTAACCATTCCTAACCCTACAAACTTATTAATTTAGAATAATTATCTATTTTAAATTAATAATTCCCTCTCTCTCCCTCCTTGACACCTCACCCATCCTAGGATACCTCTCCTTGGATGCCTCCCATCACCCTATGACCAATTTATGACCTATTTGAACCCTGTCACACTTATTTAATTCACCTTCGACCATTTTCCCATGACCAATTGACCCTGGCAGTTTGAAGAATGGGAAATAGGCTATTTAATTCCCTTTTTTTGTTATTCTAGCTACCGACATCGGTTATAGTCGGCCGACACCGACGGAATCACCGACGTCGGTTGCTTAAAACCAACTTGCAGGACGAATCAATGGATCATCTTCCCCTAAATGCAAAAAAATACTCTTGCACCTAGACTTCTCTCTCTCTCTCTCTCCCAGACACACGTCAAGCATCACAGGGACTCTGCATCAGCCACTCTACCTCTTTGCAGGGAGCCTTTTGCATCAACAACAGGATTTCAAACACCTCTGGCTTTGCTCTAAGCAAGAGATAAGTATTTCTTCTACCCTTTTATTTTTCTAGTTTAGAAAGCATCAGTAATTAGTTCTCTTTTTGCTACTTCTAAGTGTTATGAACTAGAATCAGCTATCAACCAGACTAGACCTGACTCTCTTCCTGAGAAGGTTGAGAAGCCTACTTCATATTCTCACTCTTTTTGACACCCTGTCCCTTATTTGACTCCTTCCTCAGACCTTACTCTTTACCCTGCTCAAACCATAAGACTCTCAGACCATCCAAATAGATTTTAAGACCCTTCTGTCGACCATAGACCCATCCAGACCCTGTTCAAGGCCATTACCCCAACCGATGCCGGCCACCAGGCCCACTGCCCCTATCGACGTCGGTAGACTAACTAACGTCAGCAACCTTAGACCAATCGACGCTAGTAGACTAACTGATGTTGATGACTGTGGCAGACCGATAGCAAAATACAAGTAAGCTTTATCTTTATTTCTTTTGTTTAGACTTTCATTATTTATGTCTAGCAACATTCTCTCTTACTAACAGTGGACTGTCATCCCACAAGGAAGTCTTTGCACTTCTGGGACCGAGCATATCACTTGGCAGTCCACCTTACATCCATCTAACAATCTCCTTGTTTGAGTCTCTTTCTTCTGTAGGTGTCATCCTCCATAGCCAAAGAGGAGTCCTTACAACATCTGGATAATAGTGCGCAGACCTCATCCGGGTATCATCTAACCCTAGACCATTTATTTTAGTTTCTTATTCCTTTTGAATGTGAAAGCGAAAACTTGTTAGAAACATTCTGGCATGCCTGATAGGATCCTAAGAATTCTCTTTGGGTTCATACTTTTTTCTTCTAAACAAACATTCATATAGGTGCATTAGGTCTCTTCTTGCATCCTTTTCTTCTATCTCTTCCAAAAGACACTATCAGCAAAGTTAAAAATAATCCTTCTTTTTCTTTCTTTCCTACATCTTAGACTAGTCAGTTCATACTCTTCAACTTTTTCTCCACTTATCTTCATCCGAACACACATTTATATTTGGGCTTAAAATCTTTTGCATTTCATCTCTATTTGAATGCATGTTTAGTCCACACATCTAGTAATTAAAAATGCATCATGAATAAAGCGTAGGCCACTTATGTTACACATCCAAACCACTTACACAAACTCAAACATCTAAACTTACCTAAGACAAGGTCCGACTAGGATTTCATCACCTAGCAGATACCTTACCCGTCCCGACAATCCCACTTGGACTTCACTACCAAGGGGAGAACCCACTCTATTCTCTGGCAGAGGATAAACTCTAGGGTAAGTATATATTGGCTAAGCAAGACTAGCATATCGCTGGGCTCGTGAAGTGAGGGGAGCTTAATCTTTAGCACCAGGCCATGTACGAAACCTAACACAGATCTTGAGCACCGAAACTAACCCAAAACCAACCTTAGACTACCTCTTCTAGGACTCGATCTACAAGCCAACTTCTTGAACACACTCTAAGGCATAAGCCAACATGATTCTAAAAGTTTATTCTTAGGATTTAATGTTTATGGTCTATTTGTCTTCATCTTCTTTTCTATCTTTATCTAGTTTTTTGATCTAGTGAGGACATTTTCTTCTTTTTTTCCAAAAACTTTAAAATTCTCTAATTTTTTGGAAACCACAATAACCGACATCAGGTTTACCAATGACGTCAACAACTTTTTTTTGCTAGCATTAGTTATCTGATCGACATCGCCAACCTGTTTCATCGACATCAATTTTTCAACCGATGTCAGTCACTGTCCAATTTTTTCTTCTCAAAATATCAAGCTTAAAACCTGGCTTTCTTGCTGTCCAACATCCATTCTAAGTTTCTGGAACTAGAAAAAAAACACAATTTATGGAACCTGACCCCTCTTTCCTTGAATGGTTTTGACATGCAGTCAAACCAAGACTCTTGTTAACCATGCAAGGCAACAACCACTTCCACCTTTGCCTTCCATAACTAGTCCTCTAATGGAGTATCATTCGGAGACCAAACATACTCCTATCCAACCAACCCCGATGCGACCATCTATTGTTCCCGAAGGGGATCAAAACTTTGAAAGGTTCCTTGACCTCAATGTCAAGGCCCTTCAACATTATCTCATGAGAATCCAAACGCGAGACTCTTCAGGCAACCCAGTCTATGGGATGCCAACCTCCTCAACTGAGATGGCAGTCATATCGACAGTGTCCGCTACCCAACCCATGACCACTCCGGCCTTTGCTTTGACCATCAAGCTGACCATGACTAATCTTCAAAGTGTGGCTTCTCCTTTTATCTCTGGGCCCACTTCCATCGGGGTTTTGTCCCCCCATCAACCACAGACTATTAACAAAATTCTACCCCTTTCAAAAATCTAGTTGTCTCCATCCCACCTACTCTTGCCCCTATCAACACAAGAATAACTACCTACCCTTCAACCAGTGTTGCCACCCCTCAACCACCTTTGGCAGCCCCTATTTAATTTGTGCTCTCTAACTCCATGGCACAAACCACCCCTGGCTTCCACATCTATCCCAATGACTAGTTATCAATATGTTGCACCTATACAAGCGCAACTGACTATGTCATACACCTCTTTTAGCACCTTCCAAGCACCTTACAACTTAGGGGGCACCCCATCTACCAATCTGTCAGCGGATCTCATCAAGATGTTGATGGACAAAATGTCTAATCTTGAGGCTTCCATTTTTGGTTCAAGCAATGTCCTTTCATATGACCAAATTTGCAATGAACCCATCCATTCCTCTATCCCAATCCGACCATATCCTAGTCAGTGGGAGCTTCCTAAGTTTACTCACTTCCAGAGTAAGGAAGACCCGCAACAACATCTACGAGCATTTATACATGCTTGTTATCTTATAGCGCATGATGATGCGTTGTTGCTATGCACATTCCCCATGTTGCTTTCTGGTGCTGCCCTCGATTGGTACAACTCTCTCACTAGACACTCTCTTTTCACATTCACTCAACTAGCCCAACTTTTCCTTGACCACTTTTCGATCAATATCACCAAAAAGGTCTCTATCACGGACCTATACTCTATCAGGCAGTTTGACGATGAATCAATAGCTAATTTTGTCACTCGTTAGAGAGGCTTAATCAACCAACTCTCCTTCCCTTTACCTCAACCTGAGCTCATTGAGCTCTTTTCTTGAGCATGTGTCAGGCACATCTCATCCACCTTGCGGGTTCAAACTATTGAAGAAAACACGGTCAAATTGCGTAATACCAATGCAAAAACTAGTGACCCTTCTTCTTCCAGACCTTCTTCTTCCCACTCTAAGTCCAAAGGATTGGTAAACACTGTGGTCGTTAGATCACCATCCTCAATAATGACTGACCAACCTCAACCTTCAACATCACAAAGCATCACAAAATAATTCCAACAATGGTACATACAGCATTAACACATTCCACTAGGAGAATCATACGCTTCCGTGTTGGAAAAACTCGTCAAGCAGGGGTTCCTCAATCTCCCTCCAATCCGACCACCTCAATTCAACCCTTCAAAATCCATCCCTACATGGTATAGGGAAAATGACTTTTGAAACTATCACCGTGTCAAAGGCCATGACATCGAACAACTACCGAACCTTCAAGAACATTGTCCAAGACATGGTAGATAAGGGTGACCTTGTCTTGGATAACCCAAACATGCCACCCAATCAAAACATCAATATCTTCAAACAACCTTTTCCTAACCTTCCTCTTAGCCAAAACAATGTCCAGACCATGGCCAATAGCTCCCCAGAGCATGATATATGCATGGTCAACACGGTCTCGCCTCTTGTCCCTGACCAACCTCCTCCACAAGTAGAAGAGCTTTCTTCTACTATTCATCCATCACAGGTGGAAGAGCCTTCTTCTCCTATTAGTTCTCCATCTATCTCTCTTATATTGGAGGATGCTTCGACCATACCAATGCCATTAGCCCCACCTTCATCCTTCCTCCTACCAATGGAGGACCATACCCTTCCTACTCCTCAACCACAAGTAGAAGGCACCATCATCCCTACCCTTTATCCTCTTGAGGAGTCACATTCTCCAATTTCTTCTCCACCAAGAGAAGACCCTGTCTCTTCATCCACTTCGATCGAGGAAGACCCAGTGACGGTTTTCTCTTGCCTTTTGCTTGAGATTGCTACATCTCACTCACCTCTGTCAACATCTGAACCCAAACCCACGCAGGCATCCACCATGCCAAAAGAGATTAAATCTCTTGGTGTTCACCCCAAATCTAATCTTGCCTCACACAATAGTGGCCCTCAAACCAAACCAAAGAAGGCCACTAAACCACACCGGAGAATTCCTCCCCCACCTTCATCATTGCTCTAAAATTTGGGCCCACATCTATCCACTTTAATAGGAGTACTTCCTACTCCAACACCTCATAGAGGCAAATTGCCTCCATTATCTCCTTTACCCATTAAACATATATTTCCTCTAAAATGACCAATGCCTCCTACACCTCCAAAACAAAAGTCATCAACCCCTACTGCAACAAAACATGCAGACCCATTGGTGGGTTCTTATGCCTTGTTGTTACGATAATTGTTGCAGTCTTCTCACATCAGTCTTCCACCTCTTCAACCATACCAATCTCTCAGACCAAAACTACCCTGGTTTGATGACACAAAAGTTTGTGCATATCATCACACGCTGGGACATGACACTGAGCATTATTGTGCCCTCAAGGTTGTCCTTCACCAATGCTTGGAGAAAGACACCCTTCTTGACCATATTATCAACAAACCTTCAACATCATCCCATGCTTCCCATACCTCCTCACCTTCACACTCATCAACTCTCAGATCAAGACCATCTTGGTTCGACAACACTAAATTTTGTCACTATCATCGCACACTAGGACATGACACTGAGCGTTGTTGCGCTCTTAAAGCTGTCATTCATGAACACCAAAAAAAGGATACCCTTCTCATCAAGGATCTTCTTGACTACCCCTTTGCCAAATCTTTGACACCATCACATGCCTCACAAACATCATCACCTAAATCGAGATCTTGACACCAGACTATGGCCCCTCCACCGTCTTTTACCCCATTATTCAAAATCAACACAGTCAACTTGACCACCAGCCCACCAACCCAAAAGGATAAAGGGAAAAGACATGTTTCTATCCCTTGGACATCCCCATCTACCAAGCCTTCACCACAAGCAAAACCCAATATTACTATCTTGGGCACATCTCAACCAGCATCCTCAAAGACAATCCCTGACTCCATGGTGAAACAACCTCACCACATGACCCCTATGAAGATGTCTTTGTATGATCTCATACAGCATCATCAAACTTTGATCCAAGCCTTAAAATCGATGGAGGACCAGCCTTATGACCCCCAACCATTAGCCACTTTAATCAAATCATTACCAACCATTGCCTCCATCACTTTCAGTCATTCTGAGATTCTAACCTCCAACATGGAAGATCAAGATCTTTCCTTCTCAAACTAAATCTGCCAGACATTCTCCCTATCACATAAGTGACTGGGGGAATTTGACTATATCCTAACTATCAAGACTCAACCAAGTATCAACCAAACATTAACCAACATCGACCAAACATCAACCAACCAAACAATGACCAATCATCGACTAGCCAAACATGCCAACCAACCAAGCCTCGACCAAGCATCAACTAAACAAACACCAAGCATTAATCGACCAAGTTTTAACCAACCTCGACCAAGCCTCAATTGAGCCTCGACCAAGCCTTGATTGACCTCGACCAAGCCTCGACCACGCCTTGACCAAGTCTTGACCAAGCCTCCACCAAACCTCGACCAAGCCTCCACCAAGCCTCGACCAAGTCTCGACCAAGCACCGACCACATATCAATCAACCTAGCCTTGACCAGACATTTACTGACCTCAGTCAAATATCAACCGACTTCTTAATCATCAGCCAACATGTGACCAATTTGGAAAGAAGCAAACGAGGCAAGTTTGCTCCTAATTGGCTCAGACCTTACATCATCACGCACAGGTATGGATCAGGAACTTATCATCTATCTTCTCTTGAAGGCTGACCAGAACATGAGCCTCTTAATGCCTTACATCTATGACCATTCTACTATTAGTCAAGTACACATTCGCTTAACATTTAACTTGAGCTCATCCCTTGAGCAATCCTTGTCCTATTAATCCTTATTCCTTTCAACCCTCTTCCCCAAAACAAACACTATGTAACCCCCTTTATATGGATGATTTGTCCTAATAAAAGGGAACCCTTAAAATTCTATAGTCTTGTCCATGACTCAAAATTCTGTCAAAAATAAATATTGATGTCAAAATATCAAAAAGTCATAAACTCTAAAGTCAGACTGCTCCCTCGAAGGACAACTGTACTATCATTGTTGTAGCTAATAGATTGCTCCCTCGAAGGATAGCTATTCAAAGCCCTTACATATAAAAAGCAAAAATATAGACCACTCCCTCGAAGGATGGCTATGACTAAACTCTTGCTACAAAAAAACACTCTCTTAGAAGCTTCCTGCATTGATCAGCTTCACAAATGACCACAAAACAAAATGACATCCCCTCGCAGACTTCCCGCATCGATCAGTCTGCCCCAAAAAAAAAAAAAAGAAAAGGTCATGGACTTGGCTTGTAGTCATCTCAGGGCCTCTTATAAAAAGGGGCAAAGTTATCCCTACTAAAAAGGGTTACCCTATCCTAACATATCACATCACCTACTCAAGGGATTTTGAGCTCATTTTAATGTCAAAGTGATTCGATTACTTCTCTAACACAACCAATGGTCAACGATGTGATTCATGAACGAGGCTTTTGTTTCTAAAACCCCCTATCTATGCTATTATTCTAGTCCTTATCAATGAAAGAGCAACGTGCCTTTCACTTCTTATCCATACCTTGGTCACATTCAACCCAATCATTTGCCAACCATACCCAACCAAACCAAAACATTTTCAGACCACCAACATGACATAGTCCATTTCACATAGTTTTCATGGAAACCAATACACATGGAAATTATCGACCACACAATTTATGTTAAGCATAAACCATTACTTTCTAAAGTATAAATTGGCTCAATTCATTTTTAGCATACATCCATCACCGATATGGAAAATTGCTAGCAATGAAAGACCACCTCACCAATGTTATAGAATACACCATCACATAATATGGAAAAGACTGTAACATCATCTTACCCTCATCATTTAACCTCAACCAAACCAATCCTCAACCTTTTTGACTCCTAGTCTGAACTACATTGGTCTGAGGCCCTTCAAACAAGGGATGTGTAGACAGCACTCAGTTGACATGACGTCTTCTGGGGTTAGCTCAGCCACATCCATTTGTTCATCTACCTAGTGGACAAACCCTTTTACCTTTGACCATGACTTAACCTCATCCAAACAATCCATAAGTTTGACCCTTCCTCCCTTTCTAGGGAGAGCTACATCAGCCTGAGGCCCTAACGACAGGGGCTATGTAGGCAGCACTCAGTTAACATGGGGTCTTCTAAGGTTAGCTCGGCAATTCCTTTGTCACATACCATTCCTTTGTCTATCCTCGACCACTGACCTTGGAGATCATGACTATCTCCTCAGACTACGACCACTTCCAAAACACCCTTTCCTTGGTTGTTTTTGCATGTATGCTACCTCATGAATGGTTAGCAAAATTGTCTGTAACCCATATTTTGACCCTGACAAGTATAGGATCGTGAGCAAGTTGCTCCACGCTACTTGTGACATTTTCATGTTTCCAGGAGCACTTCCTGAGCCTGGGATACCTGGAACATGATGACCATTAGAGCTATAGCTTAGATCAGATAACCCAATTAGCTATGACTAAATGTTGGGGCTTGGTTATTTCAATTTTAGCACTCCTCGACCCTTGACCCATGACAATTTGACCTGACCATCTCGTGAAGTAGTATGCGTGCAATCTCAACTATTACAACATTCACACCCCATCTTCACCATATCCATCCATCTCTCTATCAAATCAACACCTGATTTTAGGTTCCCTTCCCTCGACTCCTACTTTGACGGGGAATACCTCATCCCATAATCAGGGCAACCTACATTCATTTTTGTCTTGCAGTTCACTAGAACAACCAACAGGACAAAAACAACCTTATCTTATACTTGGGGCTACTTACTCCTATTTTTATCTTGCAGTTCGTCAAGAACAACCAACAAGACAAAAAGGTGCAAATGTAGAAACCGAAATTGTGTCTACTCCCTGGTCGACTCCCCCTTGGTCCCCTTGGTCCACTTCTAACCATTCCTAACCCTACAAACTTATTAATTTAGAATAATTATCTATTTTAAATTAATAATTCCCTCTCTCTCCCTCCTTGACACCTCACCCCTCCTAGAATACCTCTCCTTGGATGCTTCCCATCACCCTATGACCAATTTATGACCTATTTCAACCCTCTCGCACTTATTTAATTCACCTTCAACCATTTTCCCATGACCAATTGACCCTGGCAATTGGAAGAATGGGCCAAAGGCTAATTTTAGCCCTTTTTTTGTTATTCTAGTTGCCGACGTTAGTTACAATCAGCTGACGCCAACAGGATCACCGACGTCGATTGCTTCAAACCAACTTGTAGGCTGAATCAATGGATCCTCTTCCCCCGAATGCAAAAAAATCCTCTTGCACCCAAACTTCAACCTCTCTCTCTCTCTCCCAGACACACATCAAGCATCATAGGGAATCTACATCAGCCACTCTACCTCTTTGCAGGGAGCCTTCTACATCAGCAACAGGATTTTAAACACCTCTGGCTCTGCTCCAAGCAAGAGATAAGTATTTATTCTACCCTTTTATTTCAGTAGTTTAGAAAGCATCAGTAATTAGTTCTCTTTTTGCTACTTCTAAGTGCTATGAACTAGACCCGGCTATCAACCAGACCAGACTTGACTCTCTTCCTAAGAAGGCTGAGAAGCCTTCTTCATATTCTCATTCTTTTTGACACCCTGTCCCTTATCTGACTCTTTCTTTAGACCTTACTCTCTACCTTGCTCAAACCATCAGACTCTCAGACCATCCAAATAGAGTTTTAGACCATTCTGTCAACCATAGACCCATCCAGACCCTATTCAAGGCCATTACCCCGACTGACACCAGCCACCAGGCCCACTGCCCCTACCGACATTGGCAGACTAACCGGTGTCGGCAACCTTAGACCAATCGACGCTGACAGACTAACCGACGTCAGTGACTATGGCAGACTAACAACATAATAAAGGTAAGCTTTATCTTTATTTCTTTTGTTCAGACTTTCATTATTTTTGTCTAGCAACATTCTCTCTTATTAACAATGGACTGTCATCCCACAAGGAAGTCTTTAAACTTTTGGCACCGAGCATATCACTTAGCAGTCCACCTTACATTCATCTAACAATCTCCTTGTTTGAGTCTCTTTCTTTTATAGGTGTCATCCTCCACAGCCAAAGAGGAGTCCCTACAATGTCTAGATAACAGTTCACAGACCTCATCTGGGTATCATCTAACCCTAGATCATTTTTTTAGTTTCTTATGCCTTTTGAATGTGAAAGTGAAAACTTGTTAGAAACATTCTAGCATGCCCGATGGGATCCTAAGAATTCTCCTTGGGTTCATACTTTTTTCTTCTAAACAAACATTCATATAGGTGCATTAGGTCTCTTCTTGCATCCTTTTCTTCTATCTCTTCCAAAAGACACTATTAGCAAAGTTAAAAAGAATCCTTCATTTTCTTTCTTTCCTGCATCTTAGACTAGTCAGTTCATACTCTTCAACCTTTTCTCCACTTGTCTTCATCCGAACACACATTTCTATTTGGGCTTAAAATATTTTGCATTTCATCTTTGTTTGAATGCATGTTAAGTCCACACATCTAGTAATTAAAAATGCATCATGAATAAAGCGTAGGCCACTTATGTTACACATCCAAACCACTTGCACAATCTCAAACATCTAAACTTACCTGAGACAAGGTCCGACTAGGATTTCATCACCTAGTGGATACCTTACCCATCCCGACAATCCCACTTGGACTTCACTACCAAGGGGAGAGCCCACTCTGTTCTCTGGCAGAGGATAAACTTTAAGGGAAGTATATACTGGCTAAGTTAGACCAGCTTATCACTGGGCTCGTGAAGTGAGGGGAGCTTGCTCCTTAGCACCAGGCCATGTACGAAACCTAACACAGATCTTGAGCACCGAAACTAACCCAAAACCAACCTTAGACTACCTCTTCTAGGACCTATTCTACAAGCCAACTTCCCAAACACACTCTAAGGCATAAGCCAAAATGAATCTAAAAGTTTATTCTTAGGATTTAATGTTTAGGGTATGTTTGTCTTCATCTTCTTTTCTATCTTTATCTAGTTTTTTGAGCTAGTGAGGACATTTTCTTCTTTTTTTCCAAAAACTTTCAAATTCTCTGAGTTTTTGGAAACCATAGTAATTGACATCAATTTTACCACCAACGTCGGCAACCTTTCTTCGCCGGCATCAATTATCTGACCCACATCGGCAACCTGTTTCACCAACATCAATTTTTCAACCGATGTCGGTCACTGTCCAAATTTTTCTTTTCAAAATAGCAAGCTTAAAACCTGGCTTTCTTGCTGTCCAACATCCATTCTGAGTTTCTGGAACTGGAAAAAAAACACAGTTTCTAGAACCTGGCCCCTTTTTCCTTGAATGGTTTTGACACGCAGTCAAACCAAGATTTTTATTGACCATGCAAGGTAACAACTACTTCTACCTTCACCTTCCATAACTAGTCCTCTAATGGAGTATCATTTAGAGACCAAACATACTCTTGCCTGACCAACCCTGACACAACCATCTATTGTTCCCAAAGGGGATCAAAACTTTGAAAGGTTCCTTGACCTCAATGTTAAGGCCCTTCAACATTATCTCATGAGAAGCCAAATGCGAGACTCTTCAGGCAACCCAGTCTATGGGATGCCAACCTCCTTAACTGAGACGGTAGTCATATCGACAGCATCTACTACCCAACCCATGACCACTCTGGACTTTACTTCGACCATCAACCTGACCATGACTAATCTTCAAAGTATGGCTTCCCCTTCTATCTCTAGGCCCACTTCCATCAGGGTTTTAGCACCCCATCAACCATAGACTATTCAACAAAATTCTACCCCTTTCCAAAATCTAGTTTTCTCCATCCCGCCTACTCTTGCCCCTATCAACACAAGAGTAACTACCTACCCTTCAACCAGTGTTGCCACCCTCAACCATCTTTGATGGCCCCTATTCAATTTGTGCCCTCTAACTCCATGGCACAACCACCCCTAGCTTCCACATCTATCCCAATGACTAGTTATCAATATGTTGCACCTATACAAGCGCAACCGACTACATCATATGCCTCTTCTAGCACCTTCCAAGTGCCTTAAAACCTAGGGGTGCCCTATCTTCCAATCCATGAGCCGATCTCATCAAGATACTGATGGACAAAATGTCTAATCTTGAGGCTTCCATTTCTGGTTCAAGCAATGTCCTTTCATATGACTAAATTTGCAATGAACCCATCCATCCCTTTGTCCCAATCCAGCTGTATCCCAGTCAGTGGGAGCTTCCCAAGTTTTCTTGCTTCTAGAGTAAGGAAGACCCACAGCAACATCTACGAGCATTTAGACATGCTTGTTATCTTATAGCGCATGATGATGCATTATTGCTACGCACATTCCCCATGTCACTTTTTGGTGCTGCCCTCGATTGGTATAGCTCTCTCACCAGGCACTCTCTTTTCACATTCACTCAACTAGCCCAACTTTTCCTTGACCACTTTTCAATCAATATCACTATAAAGGTCTCTATCATGGATGTATACTCTATCAGGTAGTTTGACGACGAATCAATAGCTGATTTTGTCACCCATTAGAGAGGCTTAATAAACCAACTCTCCTTCTCTTTACCACAACTTGAGATCATTGAGCTCTTTTCTCGAGCATGTGCCATGCACATGTCATCCACCTTGCAGGTTCAAACACTCCACACTTTTTACGAAACTTTCACCATGGATTGAAAGCTTGAACTCCATGCTATTGAAGAAAATAGGGTCAAATTGCATAATACCAATGCAAAAACTGGCGACCCTTCTTCTTCCAAACCTTCTTCTTCCCACTCCAAGTCCAAAGGAGTGGTAAACACTATGGTCGTTAGATCACCATCCTCGACAATGACTGACCAACCTCAACCTTCAACATCACAAAGCATCACAAAATAATTCCAACAATAGTACATATGACATAAACACACTCCACTAAGAGAATCATATGCTTTCATGTTGGAAAAACTCATCAAGCAGGGGGTCCTCAATCTCCCTCCAATCCGACCACCTCAATTCGACCCTTAAAAAGCCATCCCTACATGGTATAGGGAAAACAACTTCTGCAACTATCACCATGTCAAAGGCAATGACATCAACAACTATCAAACCTTCAAGAACATTGTCCAAGACATGATAGAAAAGGGTGACCTTGTCTTGGATAACCTGAACACACCACCCTATCAAAACATTGATATCTTCAAACAACCTTTTCCTAACCATCCTCCTAGCCAAAACAATGTCCAAACCATGGTCGATAGCTCCCCAGAGCATGATATACGCACGGTCAACACGGTCTCACCTCTTGTCCCTGACCAACCTCCTCCACAAGTAGAAGAGCTTTCTTCTCCTATTCATCCATCACAGGTAGAAGAGCCTTCTTCTCCTATTAGTTCTCCATCAACCTCTCTTATATTGGAGGATGCTTCGACCATACCAATGCCATTAGCCCCACCTTCATCCTTCCTCCTACCAATGGAGGACCATACCCTTCTTACTCCTCAACCACAAGTAAAAGGCACCATCATCCCTGCCCTTTATCCTCTTGAGGAGTCACATTCTCCAATTTCTTCTCTACCAAGAGAAGACCCTATCTCTTCACCCACTTCGACCGAGGAAGACCAAGTGACGATTTTCTCTTGCCTTTTGCCTGAGATTGCTACATCTCACTCACCTTTGTCCACATTTGAACCCAAACCCACACAGGTGTCCACCATGCCAAAAGAGATTAAATCTCTTGGTGTTTTCCCCAAATCTAATCTTTCCTCGCACAATAGTGGCCCTCAAACCAAACCAAAGAAGGCCACTAAACCACACTGGAGAATTTCTCCCCCACCTTCATCATTGCCCTTTATTTTGGGCCCACATCCATCCACCTTAATAGGAGTGCTTCCTACTCCAACACCTGACAGAGGCAAATTGCCTCCATTATCTCCTTTACCCATTAAACATATATTTCCTCCAAAATGACCAATGCCTTCTATGCCTCCAAAACAAAAGTCATCAACCCTTACTACAACAAAACACGCAGACTCATTGGTAGGTTCTTATGCCTTACTGTTATGACAATTATTGCAGTCTTCTTGCATCAGTCTTCCACCTCTTAAACCATACCAATCTCTTAGACCAAAACCACCCTGGTTTGATGATACTAAAGTTTGTGCATATCATCGCATGCCAGGACATGACACTGAGCATTGTTGTGCCCTCAAGGTTGTCATTCGCCAATGCTTAGAGAAAGACACCCTTCTTCTTGAGCATATTATCAACAAACATTCAACATCATCCCATGCTTCCCATACCTCCTCACCTTCACACTCATCAACTCTCAGATCAAGACCATCTTGGTTCGACAACACTAAATTTTGTCACTATCATCGCACACCGAGACATGACACTGAGCGTTGTTGTGCTCTTAAAGCTGTCATTCATCAACACTGGAAAAAGGATACCCTTCTCATCAAGGATCCTCTTGACTACCCCTTTGCCAAATCTTTGACACCATCACATGCCTCACAAACATCATCACCTAAATCGAGATCTCGACACTAGACTATGGTCCCTCCACCGTCTTTTACCCCATTATTCAAAATCAACATATTCAACTTGACCACCAACCCACCAACTCAAAGGGATAAAGGGAAAAGACATGTTTCTATCCCTTGGACATCCCCATATACCAAGCCTTCACCACAACCAAAACCCAAGATTACTGTCTTGGGCACATCTCAACCAACATCCTCAAAGATAATCCCTAACTGTGTGGTGAAACAACCTCACCACACGACCCCTATGAAAATGTCTTTATATGATCTCATACAAAACTCTCCACAACATCATCAAAGTTTGATCTAAGCCTTACAATCGATGGAGGTCTAGCCTGATGACCCCAAACCATTAGCCACTTTAATCAAATCATTACCAACCATTGCCTCCATCACTTTCAGTCATTCTGAGATTCTAACCTCTAACATGGAAGATCAGGATCTTGCCTTCTCAAACTAAATCTACCAGACATTCTCCCTGCCACATAAGTGACTAAGGGAATTTGACTCTATCTTGACTATCAAGACTCAACCAAGTATCAACCAAACATTAACTAACATCGACCAAACATCAACCAACCAAACAATGACCAATCATCAACCAACCAAACATGCCAACCAACCAAGCCTCGACCAAGCATCAACTAAACAAACACCAAAAATCAACTGACCAAGTCTTAACCGACATCAACCAAGCCTCGATCGAGCCTCGACCAAGCCTTGAATGACCTCGACCAAGCCTTGACCAAGCCTCGACCAAGTCTCGACCAAGCCTCAACCAAACCTCGACCAAGCCTCGACCAAGCCTCAACCAAGTCTCAACCAAACACCGACCACATATCAATCAACCTAGCCTTGATCAAACATTTACCGACCTCGACCAAATATCAACCAACTTCTTAATCATCAGCCTACATGTGACCAATTTGGAAAGAAGCAAACGAGGCAAGTTTGCTCCTAATTGGCTTAGACCTTACATCATCACGCACAAATATGGATCAGGGACTTGTCGTCTGTCTTCTCTTAAAGGCTGACCAGAACTTGAGCCTCTTAATGCCTTGCATCTGTGACCATTCTATTTTTAGTCGAGTAATCATTCACTTGACATTTATCTTGAGCTCATCCCTTGAGAAATCTCGGTCTTCTTAATCCTTATTCCTTTCAAACCTCTTCCCCAAAACAAACACTATGTAACCCCCTCTATATGGATGCTTTGTCCTAATAAAAGGGAACCCTTAAACTTCTATAGTCTTGTCCATGACTCAAAATTCTATCAAAAATAAATATTGATGTCAAAATATCAAAAGGTCATAAACTCTAAAGGCAGACTGCTCCCTCGAAGGATAGCTATACTATCATTGTTGTAGCTAATAGACTGCTCCCTCAAAGGACAGCTATTCAAAGCCCTTACATATAAAAAGTAAAAATATAGACCACTCCCTCAAAGGATGGCTATGACTAAACTCTTTCTACAAACAACACTCTCTCAGAAGCATCCCGCATTGATCAGCTTCACAAATGAGCACAAAACAAAATGACATCCCCTCACAGACTTCCCGCATCGATCAGTCTGCCCAAAAAAAAAGAAAAGGTCATGGACTTGGCTTGTAGTCATCTCAGGGCCTCTTATAAAAAGGGGCAAAGTTATCCCTACTAAAAAGGGTTACCCTATCCTAACATATCACATCACCTACTCAAGGGATTTTGAGCTCATTTTAATGTCAAAGTGATTCGATTACTTCTCTAACACAACCAATGGTCAACGACATGATGCATGAACGGGGCTTTTGTTTCTAAAACCCCCTATCTATGCTATTATTCTGGTCCTTGTCAATGAAAGAGCAACGTGCCCTTCACTTCTTATCCATACCTTGGTCACATTCAACGCAATCATTTGCCAACCATACCCAACCAAACCAAAACATTTTCAGACCACCAACATGACATAGTCCATTTCATATAGTTTCTATGGAAACCAATACACATGGAAACTATCGACCACATAATTTATGTTAAGCATAAATGATTACTTGCTAAAGCATAAATCCACTCAATTCATTTTTAGCATACATCCATCACTGATATGGAAAATTGTTAGGGATGAAAGACCACCTCACCAATGTTACAAAATATACCATCACATAATATTGAAAAGGCTGTAACATCATCTTACCCTCATCATTTAAACTCGACCAAACGAATCCTCAACCATTTTGACTCCTAGTCTGAACTACATTGGTATGAGGCCCTTTAAACAGGGGCTATGTAGGCAGCACTCGGTTGACATGATGTCTTCTAGGATTAGCTCAGCCACATCTATTTGTTCATCTACCTAATGGACAAACCCTTTTACCTTTGACCATGACTTAACCTCGTCCAAACAATCCATAACTTTGACCCTTCCTCCCTTTCTAGGGAGAACTACATTGGCCTGAGGCCCTAACAATAGGGGCTATGTAGGCAGTACTTAGTTGACATGGCTTCTTCTGAAGTTAGCTCGACCATTCCTTTGTCACATACCTTTCCTTTGTCCGTCCTCGACCACTGACCTTGGAGATTGTGACTATCTCCTCAGACTACGACCACTTCCAAGACACCCTTGCCTTAGTTGTTTTGGCATGTATGCTACCTCATTAATGGTTAGAAAAATTGTTCGCAACCAATATTTTGACCCTCACAAGTATAAGATCGCGAGCAAGTTGCTCCACACTACTTGTGACATTTTCGTGTTTTCAGGAGCACTTTCTGATCCTGGGATACCTAGAACACAATGACCATTTGAGATACAGCTTGGATCAGATAACCCAATCAGCTATGACTAAATGTTGGGGCCTAGTTTTTTCAATTTTAGCACTCCTTGACCCTTAACCTGTGATAATTTGACCTGACCATCTCGTGAAGTAGTATGCACACAATCTCAACTATTTCAGCGTTCACACCCCATCTTCACCATATCCATCCATCTCTTTGTCAAATCAGCACCCAATTTCAAGTTCCCTTCCCTCAACTCCCACTTTAAGGGGGAATAACTCATCTCATAATCGAGACAGCCTACATTCATTTTTGTCTTGCAGTTCACTATAACAACCAACAGGACAAAAACAACCTTATCCTATACCTGTGGCAACTTACTCTTGTTTTTATCTTGCAGTTCATTAAGAACAACCTGTTTCTATCGCTAATTCACTTTCTACATTCAAAAGATGAATAAAGAAACTAAGGAAATGGTCAAGGCTAGAAGTACCTGGATAAAGACTGTGCACCGTAATCCAGACGCTTGTGAGCACTCCTCTTTGGTTGTGGAGGAATGACACCTGCAAAGAAAAGGAACTTAGACAAGAAAATGTTAGATGGATAGGCGGTGGGTTGCCAAGCGAAAGCTTGTTCTCAAAAGTGTGAAAACTTCCTCAAGGGAGGTCAACCCACTGATAACAGATAGATAAAAGACCAAGGAAATACAGAATGCCAGAATACAAAAGTGATGAACAAATTAGAAAGGAAAGAAAAGACAAAATGATTACCTGAAAGAGTTGTCGCGCTGATGACAGTCACCAAGGTCAGAAATGTTGCCGGCGTCAGTTATCTGGTCTGCCAACGTCGGTTATCCTGCTGATGTCAGTTGGGGAAGTGACCGGCGTCGATCGGGGTTGTGGCCTGTGGTCGGGTCTGGTTTGGTTTCTGGACTGTGGATGGGTCAGGTCAGGGTCTGGTCTGTGGATGAGTCTGAGACAGAGTTTATGGATGTGCTTGAATGGTTTGGAGAATGGTCTGGGTCTGGTTGGGTGCCCTGTGCAGGGTCTTTTATTGGCAGGAGGGACGGGGAAGTTGTCTGGGATTGTATAGAAAGGGGGACAGGAAAGAGGAAGATGGACAGGGGGCAGGTTCTGAGAAGGCTTTTCAGCCTCTCAGGGGGAAGGGCAGAGGGAGTAGAAGACAGTAGATAGGATAGATAACTGAAAACTAAAGAAAAGAAATGAAATAAAATAACAGACTATGCTTACCTTTTGGCTTGCTGACTGAAGAACAGAGGAGCTGTTGTTGGAGCCAAGAAAGACTTGTTGCAAGAAGAAATCCCTGATCAGGAGTCCCTACCTCTGTTGCTACTGTTGCACGAGGTCCAGAGAGAAGAGATTCGAATGCCAAAGCACCAAGAGGATTTTGTTTGTGAGCTCAAGGGTCCAGGGGTTGTAACGGATGTAGAAAGGGGTAATGAAGGCTGCTGACGCCGGCAGTTTCGCCGATGTCGGCTGAAGGGTCACCGACATCGGCAATGGCAGAATGGGGATAGAGACTAAAAATAGCCTCTGCCCATTCTTGCATGCCGCCAGGCAAGGGGTTGTGGGAAGAACGGTCACGAGGATGCTTAAATGGGCGTGGGGGAAAGATAATGAGGAGATTTGACATAATAAATGCTAGGGGGAAGGTGGAGGGATTCAAGGGAGGATCCAAGGTGGCAAGGGTGGGGTGGAAAGGGGGCCACTTTAAAATATTTAAGTTATTTTAATCATATGAAGGCCAAGGGTTAGGATATGGGTTTAAGGCGAACAAGGGGGAGGACTAAGGTGCAGACACATTTGTGGTGTCTACATTTGCCCCTTTTTGTCTTGTTGGTTGTTCTTGACGAACTGCAAGACAAAAATAGGAGTTGGTTGCCCCAGGAAAAGGATGAGGTGTTCCCCCCTCGAAGCGATAGTCGAGAGAAGGGAACCGAAGATCGAGTGTTGATTTGATAGAGAAATGGATAGAAGAGAGTGAGTAAAAATGCTGCAATAGTCGTGATTGCGTGTAGTCCACTTCACGGGAGGGTCGGGTCAAATTGTCGCATGTCCAGGGTCAAGGAGTGCCAAAATTAAAGTAACCGGGCCCTAGCATTTAGTCGTTTGCTGATTGGATCACTCAATCTAAGCCAAAGCTCCAAATGGTCATCGTGTTCCAGGTATCCTAGGCTCAGGAAGTGCTCCCAAAGACACGAAAGAGCCACAAGTAGTAGGGATCAACTGGCTCGCAATCCTATACTTGCGAAGGGTCAAAAATAGTCTGCGAACAATTCTGCTAACCAGCCGTGAGGTAGCATAAAGGCAAAAAACAACCAAGGCAAACGCTGTCTTGAAAGTGGTCGCAGTTTAAGAGATGGGCATGATCTCCAATGGTCTGGGGGTCGACGGATGGATGCGAAAAGTAATCTAAAAGATGTCCCAGGGGGCCAAAATGACATGGTCTAAAGGACTTGACTTGATTAGGGACATGATTTTGGTTATTTGGAAGAGGGAAAAAACGTTTGAAGGCCACCGACGTCGGCTATGTAACCGACGTCGGTGTCCAAAAAAGACTGACATCGGTGAAAATCGGTCGACGTCGGCAGCCTGGGGCACACTGATGCCGACGTCGGCGGCCTGCCAAATCTGACAAAACCAGATTGGCGGCCCACCAAAAGTCATTTTCTATTTGATTGGAAGAGAAAAAGGAGCTCTGGTAGTTTGTTGAGTGAAAGCGACCTAGAGTTGACCAAGGAATGGTGCGAGGTGGCAGAAGAGTATTGGTGGAGAAAAGGAGTTGATTGGATGCTGCAGGGATGCGTGGGGACCAAGTGAAGTCTGCAGAACCAAGAGGATAAAAGCGATGGCAGAGGGGAGTAGGGGACCGGCGAGAGGTCCACCACCAGCGGCGCCTATCGTGCCACCATGCCGGCATCGACGGGATGAGGTAGGAGGGTCTCTGAACCCTGTTTGATGCATTTTGGTTTTGAATTCATTTTTGAGATTTTTGTTATTTTAGGCAGAAATTGAGGGGGGGGTAGCTGGGAAGGTGGGTAGGTTGGCTAAAAGAGTTTAGGAGCAATTGAGAGAGTTTTCTGGGTAGTTTAGGAGACAAAATGGGGAAACCCAAAAAATTAGGGCTCACCCCATTCGGCCCTAAGGCCGAACCAGTTAGGAGAGTGCCATCGCCGGCATGCTAACTGATGTCGGTGGCTACCTGGTCAAAAGAGGAATGTGAAAAAGTTTAAGTCGAGGGATTGAAATTAGGTCAAGGGCCTCCCGGGTATCAGGGTAGGCATAGATGATCAAATAGATAGGAAAAGTAGGAATAATGTTAACGTGTCTATGGATGGATGCAAGCGAGGTAGACTCTGATGCTGCGAGATTGCCTCCCGACTTTGCTGACGTGGATGCGTGGAGGCGTGTCCGTCGAGGAGTGGGCGCAGATGAGCACTGTTGGACTAGGCGGGCTGAGACGCTATTGCAGAGTAGCGAGGGATGTGAGCCTCATGGTGGCGTTGATCAAGCGGTGGGACCATGCCACCAACACCTTCCACCTGCCCACGGGTGAGATGACAGTTATGGTGGAGGATGTCTACCAAATTTTGTGGTTACCAGTGCACGAGGCAAACTTGTATGCGTGCTCGAGAGAGGCGCATGACATTCATATGGTGATGTTATTTGGAGAGCATGCCGCGGAGACGAGCTACCACTCGGCGAGTTTTGCTTATGAGCCATTGTATGTGGCGGATGAGGAGGCCCATCGGCTGGCGATTCTGATGATGATTGGCATCACAGTGTATGCATTGCCGGATGCAGAGGGCGGCAGATTCCCGGTGGTCCTGATCGGAATTTTAGTGGATATGATAGAGCAGAGGACAGTGTTCGCTTGGGTGCCCATCTTTTTGGCCCAGGTATATAGAGAGCTGTGGGGCATTAGCAGACAGCAGCGGTATAGCTTGTGTGTAGGCCACCTCCTTCACTGCTGGGCCTACAAGCATATAGTGGTCACACAACCTCTCGGCCTCCCAGTGGTGATTCAGGATGGCTTCAGGGTCAGATTCAAGTGATGGCGCAAGATTATGGTGCAGACACGGATGGATGGAGTGGTCAGAGACATTGATCACTATAGGGGAGTGTTGGAGGGTTTGATCCCAGCAGACATCATTTGGAGACCGTATTTGGTCTATCCAGCATTCAGAGACCAGGGAGAGCAGCTAGTTGGAGTGCAGAGCAGGCGATGGGTTAGAGGCAGATGAGCCGGTGAGCTTGAGAGGATCCCTACAGAGAGAGTGTGGTGCCAGTACGGGCTGCTACAGGATGTGCCTCCCACCTTCCCACAGTATAGGTGGGATGACATAGAGGTGCCGCTCCCACTCCCAGAGGGGACAGAGGAGCCCAATTTTGAGGAGTTGCCGGTAGGACTTGGGATAGTCGACCCAGGGTGTACAGAGGCTTACACGGCATGGTGGGCAGGTCAGTACAGAGGGGTACAGGTCAGGCAGTAGCCAGATCTATAGACCATCACCAGGGAGTGGGATACATCCCTCAAGGAGAGGGACACGGCTCAAGCCCAGGGCTCAATTTTGCAGGGTCAGCTGGCAGGGGTGACTGGGTAGCTTACCGTGATGACAAGGTAGGTGGCAGCATTGACAGCACAGGTCACTATGTTACAGGGACAGCTGGCTGTAGCTCAGGCACAGGTAGGTGCAAGACAGAGTTTTGGAGGGTAGGGCCCACTGCAACAGCCATTATTTTCATAGGGGGCAGGACCATCAGCATCGGTATAGCTAGGTCAGCTAGAGCCACAGGGGTCAGGACAGGGTAGATGGGCAGGGCAGATGGGTCCACCGCAGACTGTATCTATGGTTAGATACAATGATGCGCTGGATGAGATTGCATACTATGAGAGGGCCATCAGGGGGATCCCTCATATACAGGGATACTCAGAGATGAGGGCAGAGCAGAGCAGACAGAGATCGATGTCACGAGTGACAGCTTCAGGGTCACGCAGAAAGCAGAGATCAGAGGGAGGAGGGGATACAGCCTCTTCTCAACCACCGCCACCACCACCACAGCCGCAGCCTTGAGGGCAGCCCTAGAGTTGTACCATGTTTTTATGTATATACCGGCCTGCGAGCCGAAGACGAGAGATGTATTTGATTTTTGAGAGCGAGAGACAGATACAGATTGTGTCTGCTTTGTATAAAACTGATTTTTGATATATAGATGATGAGATTTTGGCTATTGATGTGTTATGGAAATGTTATAAATGTTTAATGTGTTTCATGATGCATGTTCTGATATGTATGATGATTATGAGGATGCTAATAATGAAGATAATGATTAGGTTATGTTTAATGATTATAGTGATTTATGATGATTAGATGATGATAGATGTGACATGGAATGTTTAACTTGTGGATTATGTAAATGTTAAATGAGTTATGATGGATGAAATTAATGACTAATGACTTATGATGCTATAATGATTATGTGAATAGATTAATGATTATGTGAATATATATTGACTGTGATGTGATTGACAGGTGACGAGAGAAGGAGATGAAAGAAAGTGACGAAGAAAGTGGCCGAGCTAACCCCAGAAGACTCCATGTCAACTGAGTGCTGCCTACATAGCCCCTATCGTTAGGGGCCTCAGGCCTATGTAGTTCTCCCTAAAAAAGGGAGGAAGGGTCAAAGAGGTTGATTGGTCTTGGTCAAAGTCGCGGAAGAGAAGGTTTGTCCATCAAAGAGATGAACAAATGGGGGTGGTCGAGCTAACCTCAGAGGATGTGGTATCTGAGTGCTGCCTACATAGCCCTGGTCATAAGGCCTCAGACCAATGTAGTTCGGACAAAAGGTCTGATTGATCAATGATTGGATGTGGTCAAGTGTCAAAACGATGAGGGTAAGATGATGCTACTGATGTCACATGGGTCAAGAGGCTTTCATCCCTAGCAAGTTTCCATAGTCGTGATGGATGCATGCTAAAAATGAATGGAAGCCTATTTATGCTTCAGCAAGTATTGGTTTATGCTTAACATAAATTGGGTCTGGTTGGTAGTTTCCATGTGTATTGGTGTCCATAGAAACTATGTGAAAAGGACAAGGCGATGCCTGATGTCATGTTGAAAATGTCGAGGTTGGTTTGAAAATGTTGAAGTTGGTTTGGTTTATTGTGACCAAAGTAAAAGATAAGTGAAAGGCAAATTGCTCTTTTATTGACAAAGACCAAAAGTACAGCATGGATAGGGGTTGTTAGAACCAAAGCCCCGTTCATGCATTACGTCGTAGACTAGTGTGGTGTTAGAATGGTAATCGAATCACTTTGACATTAAAGTGAGCTCGAAGTCCCCTGAGCAGGTGATAGGAGGTGGACAGGGTAACCCAGTTTAAGAGCAGGAATAACCTTGCCCCTTTTTATAGGAGACCCTGAGACAACTACAAGCCAAGTCCATGACCCATTTTTTTTTTTTTTTTTGGTGTAGGCTGATCGATGCAGGAAGCCTACATAGAGATGTCTTTTGATTTATGGTCAGGTTGCGAAGCTGATCAATGCGGGAAGCTTCTAGGAAAAGTTGCTGTTTGTAGCAAGATTTAGTCATAGCCATCGTTCGAGGGAGTGGTCTATATTTTTGCTTATAATGTTTGAATAGCTGTCCTTCGAGGGATCAGTCTATTAGCTACAGCAATGATAGTACAGCTGTCCTTTGAGGGAGCAGTCTATCTTTTTGAATTGAGTTTGTGACCTTGGATATGTTTTGACATCTTGATTTTGATTTTTTGATTTTTTTGATTTTTGATTAGAGTCACGGATAAGGCTGTAGAAGTTCAAGGACTCCCCTTTTATTAGGACAAAGCATCCATGCATCATAAAAGGGTTATAGAGGACTTGTTAAAGGGAAATAGGGTTGAAAGGGATGAGGATTAAGAGGACGAGGATTACTCAAGGGACGAGCTCAAGTTACGTGTCAAGTAAGCCAGTACTCGACTAACAGAAGAAAGGTCGAAGATGCAATGCATTAAGAGGCTCAGGTTCTGGCCGTCCATCGAGGGAAGACAGACGATAAGTCCCTGACCCATACTTGTGCGTGATGATAAAAGGTCCAAGCCAATTGGGGGAAAATTTGCCTCATTTACTTCACTCCATACTGGTCACGTGCTGATTCTCTTTGAGGACGAGGTCTCCGATGTTGAAATCTTGTTCTCGTAGATTTTTGTCGTAAGCCTGCTTTATGCGACTTTGGTAGACATGGAGATGATTGAGGGCAGCAAGACGGCGCTCGTCGAGTAACTCAAGTTGAGCTAAGTGATCTTGATGAAAGTCATCGTTGGAGAGAATGTCATGTAGGGAGATGCGGAGAGACGGGATCTGTACTTTGAGAGGTAAGACAGCCTCTGTTCCGTACATGAGGGAGAAGGGAGTAGCACCCGTAGAGGTTCGGATGCTAGTGCGGTAGGCCCACAAAGCGAAGGGAATATGAATGTGCCAATCCCTTCCTGTATCGTTGACCACCTTCATGAGAATTTTAGTCAGAATTTTGTTGGAAGCCTCTGCCTGCCCATTTGCTTGTGGGTAGTAAGGCGAAGAAAAGCTGAGTTTGATGCCAAATGATTTGCATAGTTTTTGGATAGTCTTGTTTTTGAAGGACTTGCCATTGTCGGTGATGATTTTGTGAGGGACACCAAAGCGACAGATGATGTGGCTGCTGATGAAGTCGACAATCTTGTCAGCTTTTGTGGAGACAAGAGGAATGGCTTCCACCCACTTGGTGAAATACTCAGTGGCAGTGATGATGGACTGATGACGAAGAGACGAGTGAGGGTTGATCTCACCGATGAGATCCAAGCCCCACTGAGAGAAAGGCCATAAATCTTGAGCGACTTGCAAGGCATGGCTGGGGAGATGAAGCAGGTTAGAGTGCTACTGACACTTGATGCAATGTCGAACATAGTCACTACAGTCTTGATGAAGGGTGGGCCAATAATAACCCAGGTGAAGGATGCGCTTGGCAACTGAGTTTCCACTGAAGTGTCCACCACAAATCCTGTCGTGGACTTGCTTTATGGCTTGAGGAGCTTCAGTGGAGGTTAGACAGTGAAGAAGGAGGCCATCGAAGCCTCGCTTATAGAGAAGACCCCCTAGCATGGTATAGCGAGTTGTGCGCTTGATGAAAGCTCACCGTGCATTGCTAGAGAGGTTGGGAGGAGTGACAGAAAGAGATAAGTAGTCCACAAGTTGCTTATACCAGTCATCTCGTGGGCTAGAATTGATAGTGTTGATATGGTCGATGTGAGGAGAGATGTATGAAGGCAAAGGTACATGATGCACTGCGACAAAAAGTCGAGATGACGATGATGAAGATGGGATATGCGAAGCAAGAGAAGCAATGGTGTCAGCAAACTTGTTCGTAGAGCATGGAACAGTCTGCAAGAGGTAATGGTCGAAAGATGCCAAAAGAAGGTCAGCACAATTTTTATACCTCTGTAAAACTTCATTTTTACAGAGATATGAACCGTTAACTTGATTAACGACGAGCTACGAGTCACCGAAGATGTTGATAGACTTGATGTGGAGGGAAAGGGCAGTCTGAAGTCCCAAAATTAAGGCCTCGTATTCGGCCATATTATTGGTATAATCAAAGTCAAGCTTGAAAGATAGAGGCATGGGCTCCCCTTCGAGTGGGATGAGGATGACCCCCGTACCCCCACCGAGTTGACATTTGGAGCCGTCAAAGAACATGGTCATTTGGTAGATGGTGTCATCGGTGGAAAAGGTAGCGATAGACTCGTCAGGGAACTCACAGTGTGAAGGTTGGTTGTCGGGAAGAGGGGCATCTGCCAGTTGGTTAGCGATGGTTTGCCCCTTGATAGATTTTTGCTGGATGAATTTGAGGTTAAACTCAGCAAGCAGCATGAGCCACCGAGCCATACATTGATTTTGATATGGCTTGGAGTGCATGTACTTGAGAGGGTCAGTGTGAGTGATGACAAAGGTTTTGTGGTTGAGAAGATAGTGACGGAGCTTGGTGGCAGAAAAGACTAATGCCAAACAGAGTTTCTTAGTATGAGTATACTGAGTTTCATAATCGACCAGTGTTCGGCTGATGTAGTAAACCGCTTGCTCACGATGATGCTTGTCTCGGTGCGTGATCATGGCACCTAACGAATGGTTGGTATCAGAGATATAAAGGTAGAAGGGTTGGTCATCTTTAGGTGGAATGAGGACTGGTGGAGAGACCAGATAGCCTTTGAGGGCTTCAAAAGCCTCTTGACAGTCCTCATCCCATTTAAAGGAGACATCCTTCTTAAGGAGGTGATGAAAAGGTTGGCAGCAGTCTGAAAGCTGTGAGATGAAACGGTGAATGGACTGGAGCTTCCCTTGTAGATTGCAAAGCTACTTGAGATTGGTCGGGGGTGGCATTTCGAGGATAGCGCGGATCTTGGCGGGATCTATCTCGATACCACGGGAGGAAATGATGAAGCCGAGAAGTTTGCCTGAGAGGACCCCAAAGACACACTTCTTGGGGTTAAGGCAGACATTGTATTGTAGAAGGCGAGAGAAGATGATTGTGAGAATGGTCAAGTGGTCGCGGCGAAGTTTGGATTTGCCGAGAAGGTCATCCACATAGTCCTCCATGATTTTGTGAAGGAGATCGTGGAAAATGTAGGTCATGGCACGCTGATATGTGGCACCAGCATTTTTCAAGCCAAAAGGCATGACTCGATAGCAAAAAGTCCCCCATGGGGTGATAAAGGTAGTCTTGTGCTGATCTTCCAGTGCGATCAGGATTTGATTGTATCCTAAAAACCCGTCCATGAGAGATAGCATCTCATGGCCGGCCGTGAGATCAACAAGTTGGTGAATGTTAGGAAGAGGGAAGTCGTCTTTAGGACAGGCTAGGTTAAGGTCGCGATAGTCTGTGTAGATCCGAATCCCCCCAGTTGCTTTAGTAACTAGGACGATGTTAGAGACTCACTGTGGATAATCGATAGGTTGGATGAAGGAGACAGAAAGAAGGCGATGAAGCTCCTCTTTGACAAGGAGCGCAACGCGAGGATGCATCTTTTGAAGCTTCTACCTAACAGGCTTAGCCTCTAGTTTGGTGACAATGTTATGGGTAGCAATAGTGGGGTCGATGCCAGGCATGTCACTGTAAGTCCAGGCAAAGGCCTTGCTATGGTTGGAAAGGAACTGGGCATAGTCAAGCTGCTCCTGAGCGTCTAAAGATTGGCCAATCTTTAAGACATGAGGAACATCAGAATAAGAAGGGAAGTTGATGTCAATGGTGGATTCATTTAACATAACCTGGGTCTCGGAAGGGAGGAAACGCTGGATGAAAGAGTCATCGGCACCCATGTAGGAAAGGATGGCGTCATCGTCAACGCAGTGGACAGTGTGAATGGTTGCCGACTCATCCTCTACCATGCTAGGAAAAATGAGAGGGAGAGACCTGGGCACCCCATTGAGCTGATAGGTCAGGGGTTCCAGGCGGATGGTGTTTATGAAAAAAAAACTAGGAGGGATGGAAACCACCGACTCCGTAGATGACGAAGGAGAAATGGGTGAGTTTGGAGGAGATTGGTCAATGGTTGGCTCGGGACAAAGGTTGAAAGGATCCTGAGTGGGGTCATGATATCCCAGGCCATACCATTTCTTGGCATCGTGATCATTGAGCAGCTCGATGGGCTGATGGGAGCCCTGCTCATAACGTCTGAAACTGAAACTCTTCCATGCACACCTATGAAGGTAAGTGTGTGCAAAGGCGGGGTTGCCAAGAAACGAGAAATTAGATGTGAAAGGTTGGGGTGAAGAGAGGGAATTGCCTTTGGTAGGAGCTTGATTGAGCCCCCCATAGACAAAGTTGGTTCGAAAGTGAGGAGGACCATAAGGTACGACCATCCCGATTCGATGGTCGTAATTGGGACTAAGGTGAAGGCGTCCATACTCTTACAGAGTTTGGAACATGTCTAGGGTCAACAAGCGATATTCCCCAAGTGATAGTCATTGGAAGATGTCTTCCATGGGGTCTTTGGTCAGCGCTTGAAGAGGAGGGGTGAGGGCGACCGCCGATTGCGAACTGGTCGAAGCTTCCGCAGATGGGGGCGGTGCCGGAGTTGACGGCTTGATGGGAATGAGAACATCGTTGGGATGGTAGGTTGTGTTACAAGTCTTGAAGGGTGAAGGGTCCGTGGGGATGGTGTGGACTTGCCCGTCATGCTCAAACTTCACACAACGGTGCAGGGTGGAGGGTATACAGGCCATGGCACGGATCCAAGGTCAGCCCAGTAGAAGGTTGTATTGAAACTCTCCTTCGATGATATAGAAGAGCTCCAGGACTGTGCGTGGACCAACGCAAATGTGAAGGATGACTGTGCCAATGGTCGTGGCGATAGTGTCGTTAAAAGAGCGTAAGATCACGTCAGTTTTAGAGACACAATTTTTGGGAAGAGCTAGCTGATCAAAGGCGTGGGTAGAGATTATGTTGATGCTAGCACTGCCATCGATCATAATGCGTTTAATGCATGTCCGATCAACATAGGCAGTGATGAAGAGGGTGGCGTCCTGATCTTCCATGTTAGATGTGGGAATCTCAGAATCGCTGAATGTGATGGAGGTGACAGGAGATAAAGAATGGACAAGGGCAGCGAGTGGTTGGGGGTCCTCGGGTTGGACCTCCGCTGCCTGCAAGGCTTGGATGAGGGCTTGATGGTGCTGAGGCAAGGTTTGGATAAGGTCATAAAGAGACATCTTTACAGGTGTCTGGTGAAGCTGCTTCAGCATGGAGTCGTGAATTGGCCCAGAAGAAGAAGATGAAGAAGGCTGGGATGCGCCAAGGATAGAAATTTTAGGCTTGGGTGCAAGAGGTGGCTTGACGAAGGGATAGGTCCAAGGAATGGCAGCTTTTTCTTTTGCCTTGTCCTTTTGCGACCTAGTGGTTATACGGATAGCATTGATTTCGAAAATAGGAGGTGAAGAAGGGGTCATGTTTTGCTGGTGAGATGTTGGCGTGGTAGAAGAGGTTGGATGGGAAGGAGTTGGGGTCTGGTCAAGAGTGTCTTCAAGGAGAAGAGTGTCTTTCTCCATATGGCGGCGGATGACGGCTTTGAGGGCACAACAAGTCTCGGTATCGTGTCCTGGTGTACGATGGTATAGGCAAATTTTTGTGTCGTCGAACCAGGAGGGCTTGGACCCGAGAGGTTGGAAAGGCTTGATGGGTGGAAGGGTTATGTCGGAGGTCTACAAAAGTCGGCACAATATCAACAAATATGAGCCCACTAAAGGGTCCACGCTAGTTGATATGCGCGAGGTTGGTGACTTTTGCTTAGGCGAGGTTAGAAGAGGTTTCCGTACCACCTTATGGGTTGATGGCGCGGTGACAGATGGAGACGGCTCTTTCTTGGTGATTGGTACCGCCTTTTTGGGAAAGAGACGGCTGGAGGTAGGCAGAGGAAGAAAAGGAGGCAACGAGTTTTGGTTGAAGGCCGGAGTGGGAAGGATGCTAGCCAAGGTCGAAGGATGGGGGCCCAAAATGGATGGCAATGGTGACGGGGAAGGAAGCGTTCATTTTTGTGGTCTGGCAGTCTTCTTCGACTTGGTTGGAAGACTACTGTTGGTCGAGGTCTGGCCAAGGTCCACCTTTACTTGCGGGTGAGTGAGGGTGGAGACAGGATGAACGCCAAATGATTTGATGGGCTTAGACGAGATAGATGCAGGCTTCAGTTTTGATGGGTTTGGTTGAGGTTTGAGAGTCTGGTCTTTGTCAAGAGTCTGACGAGATTCTGCCTTGGGAGGATTAGCAGCATGTGATGAGAGGGCGCGGGTATGTTGAAGGGCTTTAAGATGCTCCCACAACACCTGAGGCGTCACTTTTCTCAGAGGGAGAAGTTCGATTTTCTCCACTAACTGGAAAAATGGCTGAGAAGAAGATGTTGATGGTTGTGAGGTTGAAGACGAGATGGGAGTCATGACAGATTTAGATGAAGACGAAGGGGAGACAGGTTCTTCCCCAGGTGGAGAAGAAATCGGGGAGCGAGGCTCCTCCAGCGAGTAAAGGGCAGGGATGATGGTGCCCTCCACTTGCGGCTGAGGAGTAGGAAGGGTCGGGTCCTCCATAGGCAGTAGAAAGGAGGATGGCGAGACCGGTGGTGCTGGTAAAGTCGAGGCGTCCTCCAAGATGAGAGAGGTCGATGGAGAACCAGCCAGGGAGAGAGGTTCATCCACATGTGACGGACTAATTGATGGACTAACCTCTTGAGGTTGATTGGGGACGAAGGGAGAGACCATATTGACTGTTCGAATATTGTGCTCATGATTGTCATCAATTAAGGTCTGGACATTGTTCTGAGTTGGCGGATGATTGGGAAAAGGTTGTTTGAAGATGTCAATGGCCTGATTAGGAGGTGCATTTGGATTGTCTAAGATGAGATCCCCCTTTTCAAGCATATCTTGGATTATGTTCTTAAAAGTTTTGTAGTTTTCCGTGTCATAGCCCTTAACACGGTGGAAGCTGCAGAAGTCTTGCTCCCTATACCACGCAGGGATGGCGCGTGAGGGATCAAATTGTGGAGGAGGTCAGGCTTGAGGGAGATTGAGGGCCCCCTGTTTAACAAGCTTTTCCAGCACAGACGCATATGATTCTTCGAGAGGAGTATATCATCGTTGTACGTATCTTTGCTGGAATTGGTGAGTAGCGCTCTGAGATGTGGATGGCTCAGACTGATTGGTCGAAGGTGAGGAGGATGAAGGCCTAACGACCACAGCATTGGCTGAAGCCTTGGATTTAGAATTGGATGATGATGGCTTAGCAGAGGAAGAGTCATTGGTCTTAGAGCTAGGATTCTTGCTCCGCAACTTGACTTTATTCTCCTCGATGGCACGCAACTCAAGTTTGCGGGCCATCGTGAAGGCCTCGTCAAAAGTGCGGAAGGTTTGAACCCTCAGGGTGGAAGAAATATGTCTGGCACAGGCTTGGGAAAAGAGTTCAATAAGCTCGGCCTGGGGTAAGGAAAAGGAGAGTTGATTGATGAGGCCTCTCCATCGAGCAATAAAGTCGGCTATGGACTCATCCTCGAATTGCCAGATAGAATAGAGGTCCGTGATCGAGACCTTCTTGGTTATGTTGATGGAAAAGTGATCAAGGAAGAGCTGGGCCAATTGTGTGAATGAGAAGAGAGAATGGCTGGGAAGGGAGCTATACCAGTCGAGCACAGCACCCGAGAGAGACATAGGAAACGTGCGTAAGAGTAACGCATCGTCATGGCCAATGAGGTAACAGGCATGTCTGAACGCCCGCAAGTGTTGCTGTGGGTCTTCCTTGTTTTGAAAGCGAGAAAACTTTGGAAGCTCCCACTGGCTAGGATATGGTCTGATTGGGACAGAAGGATGAATGGGCTCGTTGCATATCTGCTCGTATGAGAGAGCGTTGCGCGAGCTGAAAACAGATGTCTCTAGACTGGTCATCTTGTCCATCAGCATTTTGATGATGTCTGCTGACGGATTGACAGGTGGTGCACCCCCTAAGTTGTAAGGCGCTTGGAAGAGGCTAGGGGAGGTATATGACATAGTCGGTTGTCCCTATAAAGGCGCAACATAGGGGTAACTAGTCGTAGGGATAGATGAAGAGGCAAAAGGTGGTTGGGTAGAAGGCATAGCTAGGCCCGATGTTGCCATGAGAGGTTGGACTGTGGTAACGGGGGCCAATGGATAAGAAGCCACCCTGGTGTTGATAGGGGCCAGGGTAGGTAGAATAGAGATGACAAGGTTCTGAAAAGGAGTGGATAGCAATTGAGCGAGTTGAGGTTGACAGGGGGCCGGAACCCCGGTGGAAGTGGGCCCAATGATAGAAGGAGAGGCCACACCTGGAGGATTGGTCAAAGTCTGGTCAGTGGTCAAAGTGATGGCTCGGGTGTCTGAAGGTTGAACTACGGATGCTGTCGATACAGCCGTAGTTACGGCAAGGGAGGTTGGCATTCTGTAGATTGGATTGCCCAAGGAGTCTCGTGTTTGGCTATGTGCGAGATAGTGTTGCAAGGCCTTGACATTGAGGTCCAAGAATCATTCAAAATCTTGGTCCCCTTCTTGGACAATGGGAGTCTACGGTGGGGTTGGACGGGTAGGAGTTCCTTCGGTCTCCGAGTTGAACTCCATTGTAGGCTTGGTCACGGACGGGGTGGACAGAAGTGGTTGACAGCTGGCGTGGTTGACAAGAGCCTTGGCTTGGCTATGAGTCAAAACCATGCAAGGCAAAGAAGGTTCAGGTTTCAGGAACTGTGTTGTTCAATTCCAGAAAACCAGAATGGAGTCTTTGATAGAGAAGGGATAGGTTTTAGGCTGCTGGTTTTGAAAAAAAAGGACAGTGACAGAGACCGACGTCGGTTGAAAAACTGATGTCGGTAAGAAATGTGGCCGACGTCGGTCAGATAACCGATGCCGGTAATAGAGGAAGCCGACGTCGGTGGTAGAACCGATGCCGGTGACAGGGGAAAGCTGACGTCAGTGGCAGAACCGATGTCGGTGACTATGTTTTCCAGAGAACCAAAAAATTTGAAGATTCTTGGAAAAACAATGAAGAAATCATCCTCACTCAAACAAATAGATGAGAAGAGCAAAACAGAGAGAGACAGACAAGCCTAAGCGATAAATCTTAGGAATTAACTTTAGAAGCTACGGCTTATGCCTTAGATGAATGTTTGGGGAGATTGGCTGTCAAGAAGGTCCTAGAAGAAGCAGTCTAGAGCTGGTTTCGGGTCTTGTTTTAGGTGCTCAAAAATCTGTGTTAGGGTCTGGTACGTGGCCTGGTGCTAAGGAGCAAGCTCCCCTCACTTCACGATTCCAGTGGTTAGCTGGTCTCGCTTAGCCAAGATATACCTCGCCTAGAGTTTATCCTCTGCCAGAGAACAGAGTGGGCTTCCCCCTTGGTGATGAAATCCAAGTGGGGTTATCGGGACGGGTAAGGTATCTGCTGGGGGATGAAATCCCAGTCGGGCCTTGTCTCAAGTAAGTTTTATGTTCGTTTTAGTGCATGTGGTTTGGTAGTGTAACATCAAGTGTCTACAATTTATTCAATATGCGGATTTAAGTTACTAGATGTGGACTAAGAAGATGCAAGCACAAGCAGAGACGAATGCAAAGTGTTTTAATGCCCAAGTCAAAATGTGACGTTTGTTATGAAGACAAGTTTGAGAAAGGGTTGAGAGTATGATGTTGGACTAGTCTAGAATGTGCAAGAAAGAAAAGAAAGATTCTTTTTAAATTCTTTCTTATAGTGTCATTAAGAAGAAAAGAAGGAGGAGAAAAGGTAAGAACCTAATGCTCCTAAATGAATGAAGAAGAAAAGGAACCCAGGAGAAACCTAGGGTCCCACCGGGCGTGCCAGAATGTTTATATCGCTAATTCGCTTTCTACATTCAAAAGATGAATAAAGAAACTAAGGAAATGGTCAAGGCTAGAAGTACCTGGATAAAGACTGCGCACTGTAATCCAGACGCTTGTGAGCACTCCTCTTTGGCTATGGAGGAATGACACCTGCAAAGAAAAGGAACTTGGACAAGAAAATGTTAGATGGATAGGCGGTGGGTTGCCAAGCGAAAGCTTGTTTCCAGAAGTGTGAAAACTTCTTCAAGGGAGGTCAACCCATTGATAACAGACAGATAAAAGACCAAGGAAATACAGAATGCCAGAATACAGAAGTGATGAACAAATTACAAAGGAAAGAAAAGACAAAATGATTACCTGAAGGAGTTGTCAGGCTGATGACAGTCGCCGAGGTCGGAAATGTTGCCGGCGTCAGTTATCTGGTCTACCGACGTCGGTTATCCTGCCAACGTCTGTTGGGGAAGTGACCGGCGTCGGTCGGGGTTGTGGCCTGTGGTCGGGTCTGGTTTGGTTTCTGGACTGTGGACGGGTCAGGTCAGGGTCTGGTCCGTGGACGAGTCTGAGACAGAGTTTATGGACGTGCTTGAATGGTTTGGAGAATGGTCTGGGTCTGGTTGGGTGCCCTGTGCAGGGTCTTTTGTTGGCAGGAGGGACGGGGAAGTTGTCTGGGATTGTATAGAAAGGGGGATAGGAAAGAGGAAGATGGACAAGGGGCAGGTTTTGAGAAGGCTTTTCAGCCTCTCAAGGGGAAGGGCAGAGGGAGTAGAAGACAGTAGATAGGATAGATAACTGAAAACTAAAAAAAAGAAATGAAATGAAATAACAGACTGTGCTTACCTTTTGGCTTGCTGACTGAAGAATAGAGGAGCTGTTGTTGGAGCCACAAAAGACTTGTTGCAAGAAGAAATCCTTGATCTGGAGTCCCTGCCTCTGTTGCTACTGTTGCACGAGGTCCAGAGAGAAGAGAGTCGAATGCCAAAGTGCCAAGAGGATTCTGTTTGTGAGCTCAAGGGTCCAAGGGCTGCAACAGATGCAGAAAGGGGTAATGAAGGCTGTCGACACCGGCAGTTTCGCCGATGTCGACCGAAGGGTCGCCGACGTCGGTGGTGGCAGAATGGGGACAGAGACTAAAAATAGCCTCTGCCCATTCTTGCATGCCACCGGGCGAGGGGTTGTGGGAAGAACGGTCACGAGGATGCTTAAATGGGCGTGGGGGGAAGATAATGAGGAGATTTGACATAATAAATGCTAGGGGGAAGGTGGAGGGATTCAAGGGAGGATCCAAGGTGGCAAGGGTGGGGTGGAAAGGGGGCCACTTTAAAATATTTAAGTTATTTTAATCATATAAAGGCCAAGGGTTAGGATATGGGTTTAAGGCGAACAAGGGGGAGGACCAAGGTGCAGACACATTTGTGGTGTCTACACAACCAACAAGACAAAAAGGGGCAAATGTAGACACCGAAATCATGTCTACTCCCTGGTCAACTCCCCCTTGGTCCCCTTGGTCCACTTTTAACCATTACTAACCCTAAAAACTTATTAATTTAGAATAATTATCTATTTTAAATTAATAATTTCCTCTCTCTCCCTCCTTGACACCTCACCCCTCCTAGGATACCTCTCCTTGGATGCCTCCCATCACCCTATGACCAATTTATGACCTATTTCAACCCTCTCACACTTATTTAATTCACCTTTGACCATTTTCCCATGACCAATTGACCCTGCCAGTTAGAAGAATGGGGAAAAGGCTAATTTTAGCCCTTTTTCCGTTATTCTAGTTGTTGACGTCAGTTACAGTCGGCTGACGCTGGTGGGATCACCAACGTCGATTGCTTAAAACTAACTTGCAGGCCAAATTAATAGATCTTCTTCCCCTAAATGCAAAAAAATCCTCTTGCGCTTGGACTTCGACCTCTCTCTCTCTCTCCCAGACACACATCAAGCATCATAGGGACTCTGCATCAGCCACTCTACCTCTTTGCAGGGAACCTTCTACATTAGCAATAGGATTTCAAACACCTCCAGCTCTGCTCCAAGCAAGAGATAAGTATTTCTTGTACCCTTTTATTTTTCTAGTTTAGAAAGCATCAGTAATTAGTTCTCTTTTTGCTAATTCTAAGTGCTATGAACCAGACCCGACAATCAACCAGACCAGACCTGACTCTCTTCCTGAGAAGGCTAAGAAGCCTTCTTCATATTCTCACTCTTTTTGACACCCTATCCCTTATCTAACTCCTTCCTTAGACCTTACTCTCTACCCTGCTCAAACCATCAGACTCTCAGACCATTCAAACAGAGTTGCAGACCATTCTATCGACCATAGACCCGTTCAGACCCTGTTCAAGGCCATTGCTCTGACTGACACCGGCCACCAGGCCCACTACCCCTACCGACGTCAGCAAACTAACCAACATCAGCAACCTTAGGCCAATCGACACTGGCAGACTAACTGATGTCGGTGACTATGGCAGACCGACAACAGAATATAGGTAAGCTTTATCTTTATTTCTTTTGTTTAGACTTTCATTATTTCTATCTAGAAACATTCTCTCTTATTAATAGTGGATTGTCATCCCTTAAGGAAGTCTTTGCACTTTTGGGACTAAGCATATCGCTTGGCAGTCCACCTTACATCCATCTAACAATCTCCTTGTTTGAGTCTCTTTCTTCTGCTGGTGTCATCCTCCATAGCCAAAGAGGAGTCCCTACAATGTCTGGATAATGGTGTGTAGACCTCACCTGGGTATCATCTAACCCTAGACCATTTCTTTTAGTCTCTTATTCCTTTTGAATGTGAAAGTGAAAACTTGTTAGAAACATTCTGGCATGCTCAGTGGGATCCTAAGAATTCTCCTTGGGTTCATACTTTTTTCTTCTAAACAAACATTCATATAGGTGCATTAGGTCTCTTCTTGCATCCTTTTCTTCTATCTCTTCCAAAAGACACTATCAGCAAAGTTAAAAAGAATCCTTCTTTTTCTTTCTTTCCTGCATCTTAGACTAGTCAATTCATACTCTTCAACCTTTTCTCCACTTGTCTTCATCTAAACACACATTTCTATTTGGGCTTAAAATCTTTTGCATTTCATCTTTTTTTGAATGCATGTTTAGTCCACACATCTAGTAATTAAAAATGCATCATGAATAAAGTGTAGGCCACTTATGTTACACATCCAAACCACTTGCACAAACTCAAACATCTAAACTTACCTGAGACAAGGTCCGACTAAGATTTCATCACCTAGCAGATACCTTACCCGTCCTGGCAATCCCACTTGGACTTCACTACCAAGGGGAGAGCCCACTCTATTCTTTGGCAGAGGATAAACTCTAGGGGAAGTATATACTGGCTAAGTGAGACCAGCTTATCATTGGGCTTGTGAAGTGAGGGGAGCTTGCTCCTTAGCACCAGGCCACGTACGGAACCTAACACAGATCTTGAGCACCGAAACTAACCTGAAACCAACCTTAGACTACCTCTTTTAAGACCCATTCTATAAGCCAAGTTCCCAAACACACTCTAAGGCATAATCCAACATTATTCTTAAAGTTTATTCTTAGGATTTAACATTTAGGGTCTATTTGTCTTCATCTTCTTTTCTGTCTTTATCTGGTTTTTTGAGCTAGTGAGGACGTTTTCTTCTTTTCTTCCAAAAACTTTCAAATTCTCTGAGTTTTTGGAAACCACAGTAACCAACATCAATTTTACCACCGACGTCGGCAACCTTTCTTCACTGGCATCGGTTATCTAACCGAGATTGACAACTTGTTTCATCGACATCAATTTTTCAACCGACGTCAGTCACTGTCCAAATTTTTCTTCTCAAAATAGCAAGCTTAAAACCCAGCTTTCTTGCTATCCAACATCCATTCTGAGTTTCTAAAACTAGAAAAAAAACATAGTTTTTGGAACCTTACCCCTCTTGCCTTGAATGGTTTTAACACATAGTCAAACCAAGACTCTTTTTGACCACCCAAGGCAACAACCACTTCTGGCTTCGCCTTCCATAACTAGTCCTCTAATGGAGTATCATTAGGAGACCAAACATACTCCTACTCGACTAACCCCGATGTGACCATCTATTGTTCCCGAAGGGGATCAAAACCTTGAAAGGTTCTTTGACCTCAATGTCAAGCCCCTTCAACATTATCTCACAAGAAGCCAAATGCGAGACTCTTCAGGCAACCCAGTCTATGGGATGCCAACCTCCTTAACTGAGACGACAGTCATATCCACAACGTCTACTACCCAACCCATGACCACGCCAGCCTTTGCTTCGACCATCAACCTGACCATGAATAATCTTCAAAGTGTGGCTTCTCCTTCTATCTCTAGGCCTACTTCCATTAGGGTTTCGGCTCCCCATCAACCACAAACTATTCAACAAAATTCTACCCCTTTCCAAAATCTAGTTGTCTCCATCCCGCCTACTCTTGCCCCTATCAACACAAGAGTAACTACCTACCCTTCAACTAGTGTTTCCACCCCTCAACAACCTTTGGCGGCCCCTATTCAATTTGTGCCCTCTAACTCCATGACACAACCACCCCTGGCTTCCACATCTATCCCAATGACTAGTTATCAATATGTTGCACCTATACAAGCGGAACCGACTACATCATACGCCTCTTCTAGCACCTACCAAGCACCTTACAAACTAGGGGGCACCCCATCTACCAATTCGTCAACTGATCTCATCAAGATGCTGATGGATAAAATGTCTAATCTTGAGGCTTCCATTTCCAGTTCAAGCAACGTCCTTTCATATGACCAAATTTACAACGAACCCATCCATCCCTCCGTCCCAAACCGGCCGTATCCCAGTCAGTGGGAGCTTCCTAAGTTTACTCACTTCCAGAGTAAGGAAGACCCACAGCAACATCTATGAGCATTTAGACATGCTTGTTATCTTATAGCACATGATGATGCATTGTTACTATGCACATTCCCCATGTCGCTTTCTAGTCCTGCCCTCAATTGGTACAGCTCTCTCACCAGACACTCTCTTTTCACATTCACTCAACTAGCCCAACTTTTCCTTGACCACTTTTCAATCAATATCACCAAAAAGGTCTCTATCATGGACCTATACTCTATCAGGTAGTTTGATGACGAATCAATAGCTGATTTTGTCACTCGTTGGAGAGGCTTCATCAACCAACTCTCCTTCCCTTTACCTCAACCTGAGCTCATTGAGCTCTTTTCTTGAGCATGTGCCATGCACATCTCATCCACCTTACGGGTTCAAACATTTTGCACTTTTGACGAAGCTTTCACCATGGCCCAAAATCTTGAACTGTGTGCTATTGAAGAAAATAGGGTCAAATTGTGTAATACCAATGCAAAGACTGGTGACCCTTCTTCTTCTAGACCTTCTTCTTCCCACTCCAAGTCCAAAGGAGTGGCAAAAACTGTGGTCAATAGATCACCATCCTCGACAATGACTGACCAACCTCAACCTTCAACATCACAAAGCATCACAAAACAATTCCAACAATGAAACATACAGCGTAAACACACTCCACCAGGAGAATCTTATGCTTCCGTGTTGGAAAAACTCATCAAGCAGGGGGTCCTCAATCTCCCTCCAACATGACCACCTCAATTTAACCCTTCAAAAGCCATCCCTACATGGTATAGGGAAAACAACTTCTGTAACTATCACCGTGTCAAAGGCCATGACATCAACACCTATCGAACCTTCAAGAACATTGTCCAAGACATGATAGATAAGGGTGACCTTGTCTTGGATAACCCAAATGTGCCACCAAATCAAAACATCAATATCTTCAAAGAACCTTTTCCTAACCATCCTCCTAGCCAAAACAATATCCAGACCATGGCTGATAGCTCCCTAAAGCATGATATACAGACGATCAATAGGGTCAAGCCTCTTGTCCCTGACTAACCTCCTCCACAAGTAGAAGAGCTTTCTTCTCCTATTCGTCCATCGCAAGTAGAAGAGCCTTCTTCTCCTATTACTTCTCCATCTACCTCTCTAATATTAGAGGATGCTTCGACCATACCAATGCCATTAGCTACACCTTCATCCTTCTTCCTACCAATGGAGGACCATACCCTTCCTACTCTTAAACCACAAATAGAAGGCACCATCATCCTTGCCCTCTATCCTCTTGAGGAGTCACATTCTCCAATTTATTTTCCACCAAGAGAACACCCTGTCTCCTCACCCACTTCGATCGAGGAAGACCCAGTGACAGTTTTCTCTTGCCTTTTGCTTGAGATCGCTACATCTCACTCACCTCCATCCACATCTGAACCCAAACCCATGCAGGCATCCACCATGCCAAAAGAGATTAAATCTCTTGGTGTTTGTCCCAAATCTAATCTTACCTTTCATAATAGTGGCCCTCAAACCAAACCAAAGAAGGCCACTAAACCACACCAGAGAATTCCTCCCCCACCTTCATCATTGCCTTCTATTTTGGGCCCACATCCATCCACCTTAAATGGAGTGCTTCCTACTCCAACACCTGACAGAAGCAAATTTCCTCCATTATCTCCTTTACCCATTAAACATATATTTCCTCCAAAATGACCAATGCCTCCTACGCCTCCAAAACAAAAGTCATCAACCCCTAGTGCAACAAAACACACAGATCCATTGGTGGGTTCTTATGCCTTGCTGTTATGATAATTGTTGTAGTCTTCTTGCATAATTCTTCCACCTCTTAAACCATACCAATCTCTCAGACCAAAACCACCCTAGTTCAATGACACTAAAGTTTGTGTGTATCATCGCATGCCGGGACATGACACTGAGCATTGTTGTGCCCTCAAGGTTGTCATTCACCAATGCTTGGGGAAAGACACCCTTCTTCTTGACCATATTATCAACAAACCTTCAACATCATCCCATGCTTCCCATACCTCCTCACCTTCACACTCATCAACTCTCAGATCAAGACCATCTTGGTTCGACAACACTAAATTTTTTCACTATCATCACACACCAGGACATGACACTGAGCGTTGTTGCGCTCTTAAAGCTATCATTCATCAACACCAGAAAAAGGATACCCTTCTCATCAAGAATCCTCTTGACTACCCCTTTGCCAAATCCTTAACACCATCACATGCCTCACAAACATCATCACCTAAATCAAGATCTCGACACCAGACTATGTTCCCTCTATCACCTTTTACCCCATTATTTGAAATCAACACAGTCAACTTGACCACCAGCCCACCAACCCAAAAGGATAAAGGGAAAAGACATGTTTCTATCCCTTGGACATCCCCATCTACCAAGCCTTCACCACAACCAATACCCAATATTACTATCTTTGACACATCTCGACCAGCATCATTAAAGACAATCCCTGACTCTGTGGTGAAACAACCTCACCACACGACCCCTGTGAAGATGTCTTTATATGATCTCATACAAAACTCTCCACAACATCATCAAACTTTGATCCAAGCCTTACAATCGATGGAGGTCTAGCCTGATGACCCCCAACCATTAGCCACTTTAATCAAATCATTACCAACCATTACCTCCATCACTTTCAGTCATTCTAAGATTCCAACCTCCAACATAGAAGATCAAGATCTTGCCTTCTCAACTAAATTTGCCAAACATTCTCCCTATCACATAAATAACTGGGGGAATTTGACTCTATCTTGACTATCAAGACTCAACCAAGTATCAACCAAACATTAACCAACATTGACCAAAAATCAACAAACCAAATAATGACCAATCATTAACCAGCCAAACATGCCAACCAACCAAGCCTCGACCAAGCATCAACTAAACAAACACCAAAAATCAACTGACCAAGTCTTAACCGACCTCAACCAAGCCTCAACCAAGCCTCAACCAAGCCTCGATTGACCTTGACCAAGCCTCGATCAAGCCTTGACCAAGCCTTGACCAAGTCTCAACCAAGCCTCAACCAAACCTCAACCAAGCCTCAACCAAGTCTCAACCAAGCACCGACCACATATCAATCAACCTAGCCTTGACCGAACATTTAGCGACCTCAACCAAATATCAGCCAACTTCTTAATCATCAACCAATGCATGACCAATTTGGAAAGAATCAAATGAGGCAAGTTTGCTCCTAATTGGATTGGACCTTACATCATCACACACAAGTATGGATCAGGGACCTATCATCTGTCTTCTCTTGAAGGCCGACCAGATCCTGAGCCTCTTAATGCCTTGCATCTACGACCATTCTACTATTAGTCGAGTACTCATTCGCTTGACATTTAACTTGAGCTCATCCCTTGAGCAATCTCGGTCCTCTTAATCCTTATTGCTTTCAACCCTCTTCCCCAAAACAAACACTATGTAACCCCCTTTGTATGGATGCTTTGTCTTAATAAAAGGGAACTCTTAAACTTCTATAGTCTTGTCCATGACTCAAAATTTTGTCAAAAATAAATATTGATGTCAAAATATTAAAAGTTCATAAACTCTAAAGGTAGACTACTCCCTTGAAGGATAGCTATACTATCATTTTTGTAGCTAATAGACTACTCCCTCGAAGGACAACTATTCAAAGCCCTTACATATAAAAAGCAAAAATATAGACCACTCCCTCGAAGGATGGCTATGACTAAACTCTTGCTACAAACAGCACTCTCTTAGAAGCTTCTCGCATCGATCAGTCTACGCAGAAAAAGAAAAAAAAAGGTCATGGACTTGGCTTGCAGTCGTCTCAGGGTCTCTTATAAAAAGGGGCAAAGTTTTCCCTACTAAAAAGGGTTACCCTATCCTAACATATCACATCACCTACTCAAGGGATTTCGAGCTCATTTTAATGTCAAAGTGATTTGATTACTTCTCTAACACAGCCAATGGTCAACGACGTGATGCATGAATGGGGCTTTTATTTCTAAAACCCCCTATCTATGCTATTATTTTGGTCCTTGTCAATGAAAGAGCAATGCACCTTTCACTTCTTATCCATACCTTGGTCACATTCAACCCAATTATTTGCCAACCATACCCAACCAAACCAAAACATTTTCAGACCACCAACATGAAATAGTCCATTTCATATAGTTTCTATGGAAACCAATACACATGGAAACTATCGACCACACAATTTATGTTAAGCATAAACCATTACTTGCTGAAGCATAAATCGACTCAATTCATTTTTAGCATACATCCATCACCGATATGGAAAATTGCTAGGGATGAAAGACCACCTCACCAATGTTATAGAATACACCATCACATAATATGAAAAAGGTTGTAACATCATCTTACCCTCATCATTTAACCTCGACCAAACCAATCCTCAACCATTTTGACTCTTAGTCTGAACTACATTGGTCTGAGGCCCTTCAAACAGGGGCTATGTAGGCAGTACTCAATTGACATGATGTCTTATGGGGTTAGCTTGGCCACATCCATTTGTTCATCTACCTAATGGACAAATAGTTTTACCTTTGACCATGACTTAACCTCGTCCAAACAATCCATAACTTTGACCCTTCCTCCCTTTCTAGGGAGAACTACATCAGCCTGAGGTCCTAACAACAGGGGCTATGTAGGTAGCACTCTGTTGACATGGGGTCTTCTGAGTTTAGCGCAGCCATTCCTTTGTCACATACCATTCCTTTGTCTGTCTTCGACCGCTGACCTTGGAGATCGTGACTATCTCCTCAGACTACGACTACTTCCAAGACACCCTTGCCTTAGTTGTTTTTACATGTATGCTACCTCACAAATGGTTATTAAAATTGTCTGGAACCCATATTTTGACCCTCACATGTATAAGATTGTGAGTAAGTTGCTCCACACTACTTATGACATTTGCATGTTTCCAGGAGCACTTCCTGAGCTCGAGATACCTGGAACACGATGACCATTGGAGCTACAGCTTGGATCAAATAACCTAATTAGCTACGACTAAATGCTGGGGCCCAGTTATTTTAATTTTAGCACTCTTCGACCCTTGACCCACGACAATTTGACCTAACCATCTCGTGAAGTAGTATGCACGCAATCTCAACTATTATAAGATTCACACCCCATCTTCACCATATCCATCCATCTCTCTGTCAAATCAGCACTTGATTTTAGGTTCCCTTCCCTCAACTCCTACTTTGAGGGGGAATACCTCATCCCATAATCAGGGCACCCTACATTCATTTTTGTCTTGTAGTTCACTAGAAAAACCAACAAGACAAAAACAACCTTATCCTATACCTGGGGAAACTTACTCCTATTTTTGTCTTACAGTTTATCAAGAACAACCAACAAGACAAAAAGGGGCAAATGTAGACACTGAAATTGTGTCTACTCCCTGGTCGACTCCCCCTTGGCCCCCTTAGTCCACTTGTAACCTTTCTTAACCCTACAAACTTATTAATTTAGAATAATTATCTATTTTAAATTAATAATTCCCTCTCTCTCCCTCCTTGACACCTCACCCCTCTTAGGATACCTCTCCTTGGATGTCTCCCATCACCATATGACCAATTTATGACCTATTTCAACCCTCTCACACTTATTTAATTCACCTTTGACTATTTTCCCATGACCAATTGACCCTGGCAGTTGGAAGAACAAGCAAAAGGCTAATTTTAGCCCTTTTTCTGTTATTTTAGCTACCAACGTCAGTTACAATCAGTCGACACCAATGGGATCGCCGATGTCGGTTGCTTAAAACCAACTTACAGGCTAAATCAATGGATCCTCTTCCCCTGAATGCAAAAAAATCCTCTTGTGCCTAGACTTCAACCTCTCTCTCTCTCCTAGACACACATCAAGCATCACAGGGACTCTACATCAGCGACTCTACCTCTTTACAGGGAGCCTTCTGCATCAGCAACAGGATTTCAAACACCTCCGGCTCTGCTCCAAGCAAGAGATAAGTATTTCTTCTACCATTTTATTTTAGTAGTTTAGAAAGCATCAGTAATTAGTTCTCTTTTTGCTACTTTTAAGTGTTATGAACCAGACCCGGCTATCAACTAGATCAGACCTGACTCTCTTCTTGAGAAGGCTGAGAAGCCTTCTTCATATTCTCACTCTTTTTGACACCCTGTCCCTTATCTGAATCCTTCCTTAGACCTTACTCTCTACCCTACTCAAACCATTAGACTCTCAGACCATCCAAATAGAGTTTCAAACCATTCTATCAACCATAGACCTGTCCAGACCCTGTTCAAGGCCATTGCCCTAACTGACGCCGGCCACCAGGCCCACTGCCCCTATTGACATCAGTAGACTAATCGGCGTTGGTAACCTTAGACCAACTGACACTGGTAGACTAACCAATGTCGATGACTGTGGCAGACTGACAACAAAATATAGGTAAGCTTTATCTTTATTTCTTTTGTTTAGACTTTCATTATTTCTATCTAGCAACATTCTCTCTTATTAATAGTGGACTATCATCCCATAAGGAAGTCTTTTCACTTTTGGGACCGAGCATATCGCTTGGTAGTCCACCTTACATCCATCTAACAATCTCCTTGTTTGAGTCTCTTTTTTCTTCAGGTGTCATCCTCCATAGCCAAAGAGGAGTCCCTACAACATCTGGATAACAGTGCATAGACCTCATCCAGGTATCATCTAACCCTAGACCATTTATTTTAGTTTCTTATTCCTTTTAAATGTGAAAGTGAAAACTTGTTAGAAACAGAACTGTCTAAAAGCTTATGATTTTATCTTTAAAAACATTATCCAAGTCATACGTGAAAAATCATCAATAACATGAAATTTTTATCACCTTGAGTACTTTGAGTCCTCATAGGTCCACATAAATTAGTGTGAACAAGATCTAGCATCTGAGTGGTTGAGTACTCTTTTGTTTTGAACCTCCTTCTAGCCTGCTTCCCATGCTGACAAGGTCCATAAAGCGTGTTAGATGGATTTGTGATCGTTAGAAGATTATTGACTACTTGTTTTTTTACAAATTTTGACAAGATTGTCAAAATTTATGTGCCCCATTCTCCTATACCATAGCCAACTTTCTTCAATCTGACTCAAACAACATTTTTAACCTTTGATGTCTAATAGCATATATAAGTTATTACCTATTATCTGAGCATATGCAATTAATACATCTAAATCTTTTCTTCTAATTTCACAACCTTCTGCATAAAACTTTAGTGTGTGCCCCTGATCACACATTTGACTTACACTCAAAGATTATGCTTAAGACCTTCTACATATAAAACATTTTCAGTTTTAGTTCTACCATTAGCTAAACTTAGTGTACCTTTTTTGACAATTTTAGCAATAGTGTTGTCCCCAAATTTCACTGTGCCACCATTGATCTTCTTTAAGGTTATGAACTTGCTCTTATCTCCTGTCATGTGCCTTGAACATCTGCTATCAATAAACCATGGCTTTACTTCATTTATTGCATGTAATGTTGTCTAGACCAACATAGAACCTTCAGATTGTTTCTTTTGACATGTCTGAACCTTTTTCTTGATAAATGTATCCCTGAAACTCTGGTCCTTCTTGACTGACTCGAACACGCTTCTACAATACTGAGCTATGTGTCTAATGTTGTTACACTTGTAACAAATTATGTTCTCTTCATCAAAGCTTGATAGAGGAGCAAAATAGTTATAGCTTCTGCTTGACTCTATATGACCTTCCTTTTCCTTATTTTTGAGATTGTTAGCTCTTTTTCTACATTCTAATTTCTTATGACCATATCCATTACAATAAAAATAGTAACCATAAAAATAGGACCTATTTGTGAATCTTTGACCTGATTGCCTTTTATAGCTTTGTTCCTTCCAGCCTTCTTTGTCCTCTGTATTATTCATTCCTTCCCTTCTTGTTTCTTTATTTGTAAGAGCTTCAACATAGCTCTTCTTCTTTTCAAAATTGATACCTATCTTATCTAGATATTGCCTTTTGGATTTCTAATATCTTATTCAACATATTAGTGCTATTCTCAAATTTTGAATCATTGACTATTTTATTATTGACTACTTTCTCAATCTCTTCTTTTAAAGAGGCAATTTCAGTAACATATCTTTCACATTCTTTTCTTGATATTTCCAACTGTGCCATCAGATCTTCAATTATCTCCTTTGACTCCTTGTCATTTTTCTCAATTTGATGCTTTAATCTTTGATTTTTCTTTTCAATAATTTTCAACTCTTCTAAAGCACACATGAGTTCTCCTTCCATATTCACTTTGGCTTCATCCTCTTCTTCTTCTTGATCAACTATTCTTTTGCTTGTAGAGGCACCTTTATGTATGGCCATCTTGTGCTTTCCTGATCTACCTTCAAGCTGTAAAAAATTTCAAAAAGGAACCTGCTCTAATACTAATTATTAGCACATAATATACTGAGAGGGGGGGTGAATTGGTATATTTATCTTATAAAACTTTCCCTTAATCAAACATTCAATATATGTAATAAAACTCAAATAATAAACATCACACAAGAAAGAGAGAGACACCAGATATAACATGAAAACCCAATGTGGGAAAAACCACGAAGAACAATCTCAAGTATATTTGTGAGAATAAATTCATAGGAGAATTATACCCCTTTGCCGAGTACCAACCTCAGCTACAATTCGTGAGCACCAACCCACAGGAGCTTCAAACCCCTTTGTCAAGCACCAACCCACATGAGCATCAACCACTTTGTGTATACCACACACCTATCTCTCAATGTTGTTATATCAACAAATGATAGTTCAATACAACATCTCTTTCCTCTCTCTCACCTTTGCTCTTCTAAGCTAGATAATACAATATCAAATTAACCTCTCACACTCATATTACAAATGGCTTCTCAAGCCTTTATTTATATCTTTCCAAATGACCTTTGGCCTTCCCCCTTTGTGACCCTTCAATCCTCATGAAAAATGGTGCCAATCTTGGATGACCCTTCATATTCAAGCCTTTGAAAATTCATGTGGTGACCCTTCATGATCAAAAACGTCCTTCCCACTTTTGTCTTTATCTTTGGTGACTTTTCGTATTCCTTAAAGTGTCCCTTCATGATAAATTTTCCCTTACTCTTTTGTCTTCACTTGGTGACTCTTGGTATTCCCCAAAATGAATCTTCATGGGAAAATGCATCCCATCCTTCTTTTGTCTTTATCCTGTGGCTCTTCGAATTCTCCATGGGCCCTTATTTTGTCTCATATGCAACCAAAAATATATTCATTAATATTAAATAAATATTAACTCATATTAGGCAAGATATATTTATTACAAACAACATTAAATGCAATGGGGCCTTTGTCACCAATAATGTTAAACCTTTGACATGAATGACAATATTTCCAACATCATGGTGTTTAAATACCTTACATGAATCATGATAGACATATAACATCTGATTATACATTGGATCTACCTTGAATGGCTAAAGCACCACCAAGATACCCTTCTCTTTGATCATTGTTTCCATACTTAGCTGTAAGTACTCATTTTACATTAAGGGGACAACTATAGGTGCCCATGAAGATTGGAATACCATACATCAACATCATACTAATGATATTTTTTGTTATTTTCACACTATTCAATCAATGGAACCATGCCAACATGACAATGTCTTTTGTTTGTTGTTTAATATTTCAAAGGTTATCCAAAACTCAAAATATGTAGATATGAATGCAAGATTTTAGTGTTTTTAAGGGCATATTTAGGACCCCAAAAAACCAATTTACATCAATAATATTTACCCCATACTTTAAATATTTATTATCTATACTATAGGAAATAAACTCTACCTATCTAGATGATTTAAAACTCTTTACAAACATGTTGTAAGATATGCACAAAACCAATAGGTACTCTATTTTCTCATTTTGGGGACTAAAGCCCTGAATACAGTCATTTGACCTTTAAAGATAATATCCAACTTATATTATATCAACCTCATAATTCAAAAGGGTTTAATATTCTCCACATAACATGCCATGACTCCAAATAATGTTCCAACTTGTTCAAATCTTCTAGGTGACACCTCAACATTATTTTAAGCCATCTATAGGTGGATATTTTCTTGTACAGACAATAACAAAAGAATTGGGTAGTAAGAATGGGATACAGGTGCTTGTGATCAGCTTTATACATTTTCAAAGCTATCCAATTCACTCTAGGAGTCCAAAGAGTTTGAAACAACTATAACCAGTTTCTTTTTACACATGACATTCTCTATGAATATACCTGTAGATGAATTTGTTCATGGTAGACTATGTGAAAGTGTTTTATATGAATGTAACATCCCTATATAAAATATTTAGACATTATTACTTGTTTATTTCTACTCTTAATACATATTTAGTATTTGGATACCTAACTATACTTCCATCATCACACTAGACAAGTTTCACACACGTGATTCATCATGGCAGCAAGTGAAAAATGGGAAAAGAGTTGACTATGAGCATGGAAAGATTGAAAGATTGATCAAATAAAGGTATTTTGAAAATAAACATGAAGGGATGTGATAAATATGACAAGGATACATGGAAAAACCATATCTTATTCACAAGAAATCCCTTGTAGGGAGTTCAATCTTCTGCATAACATCTCTAAGAATTTGACTCAAGAGAGGATGGTTAGTATGGTGTTATTTTCAAAATGAAAACATAATGAAAGAAACACACTAACTATCATTACATATATAGGCCTAGACACTATGGAGATCTTATTTAACAAACATGAATAAAACACACAACTAAAATGCAAAAGAAACCCTCTTTTACGTTCCTTAGATGCTCCAAAATGTTTGTTGTAGTGGATTGATCAAATTTTGCTCATGAATTCCTTAGTAATGAAAGATTGGATACCTTAATCTCTCCTTGGCACATTTTTCTTGTGGCTTGGCTTGGCTTGGAATCAATTTGGCATGATAACACTAGTTGCATAATGCTTTGTAATCAATTTTGCATTATAAATTTTCATAATCATGTCTTTTGAAGATATTTGAGCATACTAAATTTTCACCAAAATAGCTTAGAAATGATGTTCATGGCCTCTCTATTTATATATTTTTGAGAATTTATATAATTAACTTGAACCATCCATCCTGATATTGAGATGTGTGGTTGAGGATTGTGCATCATGGAAGGCATTGATGAGGCATGGAGGGCATGAATCCTGATATTTGTGACATTTATGGCCTAGGTATGTCTTCCCAAGAAATGAGGTCACTTGATGATGCAAATATTCAATATTAATTTCCAAAACAAATTATTTTAACAAGTTTCCATGAAATTCTTGATTAGGCTCTAATTTGGTTTAACTAGCTCTTAATCATGTTTAACCACTTTGTGCACAAATTACTCAAATTGATCAGAATGCCTTGTTATTGGTCCAAAATTTGACTGGATTGAAATTAGAACTCAATTTCAAATGCATTAGATCCATTATGCCATTTAATAAATTACTAATAATAAATAAAAAAAGGCACACATCTTGTGCAAGAGATTTGATAGGAAACAACAATCCAAAGCACCTAGGTGCAAAATTGGCAATTTGACTTGAAATGATCTGATTAATGTTAGCTATCCCATTAATTTCATTACCCAATTTAGGGATACCCTAGCCAAAATTGGCACTTGAATATGTTAGTTTCATATCATTTAGTATGTTTTAGTATTTTTAGGCCAAATTATACATTTTGGGTGGAAATTGGCCAAAACCTGATTAGAGGTTATCGATGGCCAGATTTAGGTGTCTAAAGTTTGCCCCTATTTTGGAAGTCATTGTAAACTATAGGCAAAGTAATGTCTTCTAAAATAATGAGAGATTGCCTATATGCCACAGAGGAGAAAATGATTAAAGAACAAATCTCTAAATGATTTTGGGAAGCCTATGATGATGCCACCTTGACGCAGTGGTCATCACATTTGTTGATGGATGGACCCTCAAAAAGAAGTAAGAAGAAAGTTAGAATTAACCTATGGTTGAGATTAATCCAAATGAGAAAATACTTGCATGCATTGATTTAAAAAGATTACTGATTTTCCCAAAGGTGGTTATAGTCAAAAATAAAAGTTAAAATAACAATTTTCCCATAGGTGGTTATAATCTTTAAGAGGACCTAGATTGGCTAAAGATGATTATGCCCCAATTAGAGATTATTAGAAAGCATAACTCAAGTATATAACCTAAAATATAGATTAAATATGAGCAGGTGTAAAGTGATGAAATAGATGAATATAAGAATAAGATTGATCAGTGTGAAAGCTTTAGTTATACCTACTAATGAGGAGATGCTCATCTTGATTAAAAATGATAAAATTAGAATGATCATTGGGTTGATTTGATCAAGGGTGGGATGGAAGGATTTCCCAAGGTGCCAAGGAGAAACTTTTATGGGTCTATTGAGTGTAGACCTTGTTGAAGCTAATTTTTGTTGTAGCATGTTATGGTAGGCTTTATGATAGAACACCATGAAGACTTGGACAAAATATGTGTAAGGACTGACTCTTGTTATCCAATAAACACTTTAAAGTAATACACCAATGATAAAAACCATGGTGATAATATTTATGTATGAATATGGATAGACTCAAAAATAATGTGCTCAAGGAATCACCCAATAAATGCATATAAACTAAGTCAAGGCAATATTGCTAAAATAAAACAAATAGGCAAGAAAATAAATAAACAAACAAATAGAAAAAAAAACCAACCTAAAATAAATAAACAAATAGAAAACTTAAGAAAAAAAGCAAAAGAAATTATCCTAACAATGAAAATACCCTAGTAAGGTTGATCGAGGATAATTGACTAGGCTTAAATATGAAAAATATTTTTGGATTTTTGAAATATTTGAAATTTTTTGGCATTTTGAGGTATCTCAACTTGTTAGAGAATGATTACTCACAAAATGACAAGAGCATTTGGCTTAGGTTGGTCATAAAATGGCAAGAACATATGGAAAGTCTGACTGAGGTGACCTCAACATGAATTGAGCATGACCCACATAGTCCTAAAATGACCTCAATTCATATTAATTCCATCCACACAAAAGGTAGGGTAAAACCAACCAGGTCCCAACAAGTTCTCAAATCTAGAAAATGACTAGTCAAATGAAAATTATAATGTCAAGGTGATGCAACAATGCATAATAAACAAGTGTTTCCCCTAGTTTGCCCTTAGGTGGTTATAACTAGGATATAGTGGCATAGGTCAATGATATTAATTTTACCATAGCAAGTTATAATTAGAAGAAAAATTGGTGAGACACTAATTTGCCCATACGCAGTTATAATCAGGCTCACATAAATAAATGTGGATATAAGATGATAGATATCTTGCTAGATCAACTATCACACTACTTTCATAGATTGTCATTGTAAACACAAATTTGATTATTTTATTGAAACTTGATTGAAATCCTCTCACAAAAAGTGTAGGAAGAACCAAAGGAACCAAGATCAAAATGGGATTGGGTAGGATGACTAAAAATAGGATTTGGTATAAATAGGAATGGAATTATAAGATGGATAAAATGGTAAGAGGGTTTGCCCCCAAGTGATGGGATAAATGGTAGGATACGTGATAATGGAAAAATAATATGTAGCAATGGTAATGGAAAAGCAATGTGAAATGGTATGGTACATGTTATTGGCTTGGGTGTGGTTTTTGATTCTATTGTTCTAGTTGATGGGGAGATGAACATCCTAATCAACAAATGATACAGAAAAAATACCTGATCATGTTAATTGTTATCCCACACCTCATCTAAATAGTTTCTCTATCAAGAAATGACTATATATTTGGTTATCAAGAATGCTTTTGTGATCATTATTGGTCATTGATTCTTATTCCTTCAAGCATCGAGAAAGGTATGTTTATATTCTCTGCAAAGGAAAGTGTGGTCATGGATGGTAAATAAGGACAAATAATGGATGGTAGGCTTTATTGTGAAATGGAATCATAGATGATAATGGAATATATAATGGTGGGGAAATAAATGAAGATTAAGACTTTCAGTCACACATAATGTTGTTGATGTTAGATTCAACATAACTTTGGTTGTGGTGAGGCTAAAGACTTGTTCTCTTAATAGGACCATCAAACTTTTTTGTTGTTTGGGCTTGAGAGTAGCTACCATCTAATTAGGCTATAGATAGGAAGCTATTTTGATTTGATCTTTAATTTTTTCTTCATTTAATAGTGAAGAAATTTTGTGCTCAACTATTGGTGCCTCAAAGAGGTTTTCACCAATGAAGTTGTCTTGATTGTCTCATAGCACCTTCGAGAAGGTTTCACTAAGGAATATTGACTTTTGACTTTGATTATATTTTAGTGCTTCTAAAAATGTTTCACTAGGAGAGTATTCTTTTGCTATATAAATGATGTCTTCACCTCCTTGCTCTTCATCAACTGCTATGTCACCATAGATATAGTTCAACAAAGTGTGATTCTATCAATCTCAATCGACACTTGTGGGATATACAATGTTAATGATATGGCTATTTTGGTTTATGGTAATGGCCTATGGAATGGTAATGGAATGTGGAGAGGCTACACAATCCTCATAAAAGATACTAGGATAACTCATGTCAAAGTTGAAGTACTCATCCTCAAAAACTATAGAAGGATCAAAAATGTATTTAAACTGATCTTCAAGGCATGCATAACCAATATTGTAACAAGCATGAACATATTCTTCTTATGAATCTGATTCTAACTCAAGGGACTCTAAATCTGATGCTGAGTCTGATGTTGATTTTGATTTTGATGTTAAATCTGATGTCAATTCAAGAATATAACTTGACTCTAATTTTCATTCTTCATCTAACAGGTAATCTATTATAATGATGTATTTTTGAATATTTGGTTTTAGAAAAGTAATGGCATAATGGGCTCCATAAAAACTAGTTTGTCAAAGTGAGAATCCTCTAGGATGGGAAATAGGTCGAGAGACAACTCCTCAGATACTGGGTTATCAATAGGATGCTCTTGAAAAATAGGCACATGGTTGAGGTAATTATTTTCTTAAAGTTAGTTACAATCATTAAGAAATGACTCAACAAAGACTAGCTCATTAGAGTGAGACTCGTCGACAATTGGTATAGGATCAATAAGTGATTCATCATAGATTAACCTATCATAAATGGTTATTTCAACAAAAACATCTTTGATTGGTTGGTTCTCTTTGCCTTGGTTTCCAATGAGTTGGAAAATATCAGTTTTGAACACAACTTGGTCTTTGAATGATTGGATGGGTTGAGTTTTTGATGGGATAATTTGTTGTTGGATAAAGGTAGGGCCTTATGGAGCATGATTTCTCGCATGATCCAAAGGAAAAAGTCATAATATGGTAATGATAAGATGTTTTGGGGCTTGATTACTTGCACAAGCCAAAGGAATAGGTCTTGTAATGATGAAGGGATGTTGTGGAGCTTGATTGCTCACACAAACCAAAGGATGAGGTCTTGGTATAGAAATGGTTAGGCATTATGGAGCTTGGTTGCTCACACAAACCAAAGGATGATGTCTTGGTATGGGAATGGTGTGACATTATGGTCTTGGAATAGAAATGGTATGATGTGGTGGATCTTGATTACTTTTATAAGCCAAAGCATCCAAGTCTTCCTCATAAACCATATCATCTGAGTTATGAGTTGGCTCATAAGTTGGTTCTTGACTGTGTTCCATGTACCGATTATTATAAAGAGGGTACAGATCCATATCCTAAACAACATTATCTATAGTTTAGTCTTCAAATTCCTCCTCACAAGCCTCTTCATACCAATCAATGTTTTGATTTCATTTTTTTGTATTTTGACTATGTTCCCTATGGAGAGTATTGTAGGGAGAATAATAAAACTTCTTAGAAAATCTTTCTCTATAAAGTTTCCTAAAGGGATTTTGTGTGGCTATTCTATCATAAGTTGGATTGTACATGACTCCACCAAAAGTGTAGTGAGACATATCCATGTAAATGATGAAATCTCTAAAACAAAAAGGCTTAGAGTTCTACAAACTCTAAAAAACTATGTCCAAAGGACAAATAGTTCAAGCTTAGTCTAACTTGGTCAAAAGGTGGAGTTGTATCTTCAATGTGGTCTAAAAGTGGAGCTATATCTCTAAAATTAGTTGTGTTAATACTTGGCATAAAATAGTCTAACATCAAATGTCTAATGCCAAATTTTATATTCACAAAAGGTTAAGTGTCTGAATAAAAATTGACATGTTAAATGTCTAGGTCAAAGTCTTCCAAACAAAGTCTAAACTAGGAAAAGGAAAAGTTGAGTTGCTAGGTATTTTGTCCAAATGTGGAGTCAAAATATAGGCTCAAACAAACATTCATATGTTAGGATTTTTGGCCAAATAACATCAAACTCTAGACTTGAAATGAAGGCTGATGTGATTTGATTTAATTTAACAAGTTTGGAAACAAATTCGACATAGACCTAACACATAGAATTAAACATAAACATGATAAATTTGCATAAGGCATAAGACAAAAGGATCTTTGAGAAAGTTTTTTTCTCCCAAATAAAGGCATAAACAATGATGAGGATAGGTACTAGACAAACAAACCATTAATAGTTTTCAAATCTGGGTAATCGATTAACTGAAGTTATGTAACCCAAAAGAGAAATATCTATGTATTAGCTCGATGAATTGAGGCCTAAACAAAAATCAATAAATGTTTGAATCCAAACTTGACAAGGTTAATTAAAAACTCAGTGTTGAAAACTAAGATTTGAGCAAACAAACTAGACAAGATTGGACAGTATGACAACACAAGACAAATGTCTAAATAGTATACACAAAATGGTTTGAAACAAATGGTTTTTGATATAAGGTGAAATAACTCTTAAAATAAATTAAGTATCCTAACAGCATAAGGATTCTTGAATGATGTGATTTATGTAATGTTTCAAAAGACTCAAAGGCATAACACTACCCTCCTCAGCTCAAATACATTGTTTTAACATGGCTTATGAATAAACAAACAATTTTTAGTCTCAAAACATACCAAGTAAAAATGACCAAAATACACTAAGTATAATCATCCAGATCTTAGGAAGGTTATGGTAATGTGGGGTTGACTAAACTATTAGTTTTAATGTCTCTAGGGGAATCAATTTCATAATGACTTTCATTTCAAACAATGCAAAATACAAGAATGGAAATTGGGTGACCGAAACATTAAATAGTTTTAAAAAGGTCTAGTCCTTTTTACAACCACTACATCCTATTTTTTGCTTATTGTAGTGTGATGTCCAAATTTAGATACATTCCATGTGAAATTCTAAAGGAGTAAGTGAAGTCAATACCAAGAGATGAAACCCTAGGTCAAAACTTCCCTAAAGAACTCGTGGGAGGTAATGACGTCCCCCTCATAAGCAAAGTTTGCATGAAAATAAAAGACTAATAGAAAGACTTTAGTATCATTTTCAAGGTCACCCAAACTTTGATGAGTTTTTGAGGAGTGCATTAGATGAATTTATTTATAAGCCTTGGACTAGGATATTTATAATAGGAATGGCACTTTTGATTTCCATGGTTCCCTAAAGGGGAAAAATGGAAGAGCATACATGCAGCACCCCTCTTTTTGCCAAACAAAATCTAATCAAACAACTATTGAAAACAATAATTGACAAGTGTGTTCAATTTTGAGCCCAAATGAAATATTTGGTGGTGTTTATTTGACCCCTTGGTCTTAAGATTCTGAACTTTGAAAACATTCACCATAAACATCTAAATTTTTTGTTATATACCAAAACAACTTTCCTAATTGATTTTTAAGCATGTAAAAGGTGATCTAAACTTGTTTTTAGCAAATTTCAATCTTGGTCCTACAACAAAAATGTTATCATGTCCTTTATTCTTGAAGCTCTTTTAGGTTTAAAATAATGAACTTTAAAAAAAGAGCTCTCAATTCTATGTTTTAAGAAAAACACAGTGACTGACATCAATTATATAACCAATGATGGTTACATTTTCTAATAGATGACAATTACCTAACTAACATTGGTTATACCAATGTGACCGATGATAGCTATCCAACTATGTCAGTTTCACTAACTAACATTGGTTACTGTGTAAATCCTGGCAAACAAAAATGGAAAAACAAAGTTAGAAAATTAAGTTTCAAGAGTTTTAATGATCCAAATTAAGATTTTAAAGATGAAAAATGATCTTCTTCATGTGTGGGATGGATCGAGTTCCATCGGGTGTGCCATTATGTGATCTAGGAATTTGACTCAAGAGAGGATGGTTAGTATGGTGTTAGTTTCAAAATGAAAACAAAATGAAAGAAACACACTAACTAGCATAACATCTCTAGGCCTAGATACTAGGGAGAGCTTAGTTAACAAACATGAATAAAACACACAACTAAAATGCAAAAGAAACCCTCTTTTACCTTCTTTGGATGCTCCAAAATGCTTGTTTTAGTGGCTTATTTGGCTTTTACTCATGAAGTCCTTAGCAATGAAAGTTTGGCTACCTTCATCTCTCCTTGGCACCTTTAGGTTGTGGCTTGGCTTGGCTTGGAATCAATTTGGCATGATAACACTAGTTGCATAAATCTTTCTAATCAATTTTTCATTATAACTTTGCATAATCATGTCTTTTGAAGATATTTGAGCATAATAACTTTGTACCAAAATATCTTAGAAATGATGTTCATGGCCTCTCTATCATAGATTTTTGAGAATGTCTAGAATCAATTTGAACCATCTATCCTGAGATTGAGATGTGTGGTTGAGGATTAATTCAATTTTTGAAATTAAGTTTATAATTATCCTCATCATGACATTGGAAGAAGGGGCAGTTAAGAGGCATGGCGGGCATCATGGAAGGCATTGATGAGGCATGAAGGGCATGAATCTTGATATTTGTGGCATTTATGGCCTAGGGATGTCTTCCCAAGAAATGAGGTCACTTGATGATGTAAATATTCAATATTAATTTCCAAAACAAATTGTTCAATAAGTTTCCCTAGAATTCTTGATAAAGCTCTAATTTGGTTTAATTAGCTCTTAAGCATGTTTAAGCACTTTGTGCACAAATTACTCAAATTGATCAAAATGCCTTGTTATTGGTCCAAACTTTGACTAGATTAGAATTAGAAGTCAATTTCAGATGCGTTGGATATGTTATCCCATTTAATAAATTACTAGCAATAAATAACAAAGGCACGTGTCTTATGCAAGAAATTTGATAGGAAAAATCAGTCTAGAGCACCTAGGTGCAAAATTGGCATTTTAACTCGAAATGATTTGATCAAAGTTAGTTGGCCCATAAATTGTATTTCCCCATTTAGGGATACCTTGGCCAAAATAAGCACTTGAATATGTCAGTTTCACATCATTTAGTGTGTTTTAGTGTTTTTAGACCAAATTGTACATGTTGGGTCAAAATTGGCCAAAGCCTAATTGGAGGTTATCGGTGTCCAGATTTAGGTTTCTACAGAAGGGAGGTGATAAATATGACATGGATACATGGAAAAACCATATATTATTCACATGAAATCACTTGTAAGGAGTTCAATCTTTTACAAGTGGAAATTTTGATAGAGACCTCACATGATGGCACCTTCTTTCAAAATGAGACAACTTGTCCATAAAATACCATTAAATGTGAAACCAAGCATGAAAATCATCTGAGAAGAGATCCAACTCCTTTAGAGTCAACATCACAAACTAGATTATATGGACTTGTCCAAAATGGAACAAAACTTATAGGGTGTAGAATTTAAAGAGTAGAAAAACATAGTTAGCTTGTAAAGGATGGTTCATAAAGCATGGTTGACCAATCCCTTTACTCTCTTATGGAAATCAATCTATATAAATTTAATACCACCTCCCAAAGGTGTTTGACCTGAAACCTCTTCTAATGATCGTACCAAGCAGGAACCTATTGATCATGTCTACATATCTAGAAAGGCAAGAAAGGATTAGATTGATTTTGGGAATTTTTTAGCACCTTGAAAATGTGTGAATCATTGATATGAGTGCAATAAAGATGAATATATGTTCCATGACCTTCTCTCACATGTCACCTTCCTCCATGGGCCATACAAGTGCCAAACTCCCCTTTTTCAGTTAGTTTCTTGAATTTTAGTTAGATAACCTAAAATATTCTAATTGAACTAGCATTATTGATAGGTAATCTAACCTATTAGATTATTTAAATTAAAAAATGACACTTATACACCTTATGAACTGTTCCACTTGCATGTATGACCCCTAGAGCCCAATAAATGACCCAAAATGACAAATTGACTAATATGGCTAATGTCATGTCCCCTTTTTAGTTGGCATGTTCTGAGTTCATGGTTAGCCTATTATGCGACCCTCTTAGGTTGATAGGATGGTTAGAGGGTCTTGATGGAAACTGGCTTAGTTTTGTTTATCAAAATTTTTCCAGTTGGCTTTCATTCAGGCTCTTTCAGACATGAATTAAGGGAGATATTAATATTTGATTAATTTAATCAAATATTAATTATTTGGTCTAATTTTAATTATGTATTAATTATTAAAATTATTTGGTCTAATTTTAAGACCCTAATTCTAATTTAAGAATTGGTCTAATTTGAAGACCCCAGTTCTAATTTAAGAAGCCCTAAGTCTAATTTAAGGAAATCTAAATTTAGCAAGCACACCTTTGGAGGGTATAAGGGTTTCTCATGGGAGAGAGTTTGGATTATGCATTGATTATTGATTTTTGATATTGAAGAATTTTTTTGTGAAGACTGAGCCAAGGGTTCTAGGATTCCATCTGCATTGGAGAACGTCCACTCTTCAGTGTGTGTGATTCAAAGGTTGTGAAATATCAGCTGATCTATTGCCAAAGTGAGAGATAGCTTCATACAAAAGTTATCACAAAGGTTTACAGATTTGAGAGGTAACTTCATACAGAAGTTGTCACAGAGCTTTCCAAGTATTTATTTTATAAGGTTTTTGATTCAATAAATTATACAGATATAGATTTTTTGTATTAGAGCCATATATCTTCAGATCAGGGGTTGAAAATAGATAGGTTGTGCTTTATTAGAAGCCGTATGAAGTCTGTATAGGTCTGTACAGATCCACACAGATACCGACCTTGGCAGATAGAGATCCCCAGTGACCGACATCGATCGACTAAAGACCGACGTCGGTAGAGAAGGACCGACAGAGACCAACGTCGACAGTATATCGATCGATGCCGGTGATTGTGTGTTCGACATAGCAGGCTGAGACATACCAGATCCAGATTTATTTCCTAGATTTGTAGAATACTTAGGCTATTAAGGCCGTATTTTCAATATTCATTGTATACCTGACAAAGGTCCTCTATTGTAAGCATATGAGCAAATAAATAAGAGATTATACTGTGATTTATTTATCTATTTGAAGATATTTTGTGGAAATATAGATAAGTAATTCAGAGCTTTTGTTTTGGTATTTGAAGGGATATTACAGTGGTATCAGAGCTAAATCCTGCCATCCTGAGGGTTTGACAATCTTATGCAGCTACAAGAGTTGGGACCACACAAGTATAACACACGTAGTAGAGCCTTGCTTGAAGGTACCCAGGTGTTAGATCAGCTACCAAACATAATGAGTGACAGATGTGAGGGTATCCCACCCAGGGGACATAGGTATGATGTTGATCAGGACACCAAAGAATTCCACCATGCTATGATGACAGGCCAACAACAGATGAATCAGTAGGCACTTACTACTATGATAAGGGGGATGAACACACCTAATAGATAAAATAGGGAACAAGGAGATAACAAGAGTGCTACTATTAATTAGAGACCACAGTTGACCCATTCCAAGATAGCGAGTAGACCTACATGTCTTACGTTTGTTCAAGAGGAACCAGAAGTTCCAGCAGAGGAGGAGGCAGGAGATTCCCCATTTGCAGATGTTTACTTGGCTGCAAATGATGAGTGGGACTTATTACCTCCTCATATACAAGAGAGGACATCCTTTGATCATTTTGTTAATTTAAGGAGAGAGCACTACAGATTGGTTAGATAGGACAGGAGACCTAGACACTAAAACAATGATCTTAAGCATGCTACGAGCAGGCTCATACTCGCGATGTTCGACAGTAGTGGCAAGGTTACAGCGCAGGCTTGGATTAGTAAGTTAGACACCTTTCTCACGTTGCATCTGATGGCTGAGGAAGATGCTATCAGATATGTGACACTACATCTTGAGGGAGTAGCTCACGATTGGTGGCACCATGGGATGGTGACACTCCATCATGATCGGATCACATCTTATCAAGAGTTTGTGGATAGATTGGTTGAGTGGTTTGACAGGAAAGATCCTGAGGTTTGCTTTCAAGATCTAGCATAGTTGAAATAAATAGGTAACTTGGAGTCCTTCATTGGTGAGTTTTAGAGATTGGCAGTCATGGTGCCAAATATTTCTGAGCGTAGATTGGTAGTTCTCTTCATGGAGGGATTGACAGAACCATTGAGAGGTTGGATCAAAGCCTTTGATCCTCCTTCATTATAGGTAGCTATGAATAAGGTGTGTAGTATGGAGATGGTAGCCCCATCCAATAAATTTAACTCCAGAGGTAGTTCTTCATCTAGAGACCATAAGTGCTCCAACAGAGATACAGAGAGACTGGATTTTAGCATAGATAAATCAGGTGTAAAGAATGATTCAAAGGCCAATCCTGCAGCACCACCTTTGGATCATGAGGTGCTTAATGATCTATGCAGGAAGAAGCTTTTCTTCTACTGCAAAGGTCCATATGATATCCATCATGATTGCCCCTTAAGGCCTAAGGGCAAGGTGAATCGTGTGATGTGGGCATATTATGAGGATTCAGATTCAGAGGATTCTAAACAACAGAATAGTTCTGAGGGGGTAGAGGCAGAGGCTTCAGATCCTAATGTAGAAGTAGAGTTATAGCTTGACATACAAGAGGCATGCCTATCTAGCATTCAGTTGGATGAGTCATTCAGACTCTGAGGAGTTTTGGCATGGTAGAAGGTCATCACCCTTCTTGATACAGGAGCCACACACAATTTTATAGATGCTAGATTTGTGGAAAAGCATGGACTCACTATTGAATATTTTGAGGGAATTCGAGTTAAGGTAGCTGATGGTCACACTCTTAGGTGTGAGTGTATGATTAGAGACCTCCCATTGCGCTTGAACAACTATGAGTTCAATGTTGATTATTATGTGGTGAACATGGGGGATATAGACTTAGTCTTGGGTATGAAGTGACTTCATTCATTTGAGGAAGTTACTCTTCATCTCAAGGACATGGAGGTTCACTTTGATGTTGATGGGAAGACACATATTCTTAAGGCAATATAGGGCAGCAGCTTCAAGCATATTTTTTTTTCATCAGATGGAGATGCCTATATGACATGACATGATAGAGTGCTCTGTCGAATGCACATTAGTGCCAACACAGGTGAGATATGAGGACGAGCTTTGTCTTGACGTGAGTTCAGTTCTGGAGTTATCACATGTGGTAGGGACTCAACTTTTTTCTATAGTCAGGTCACAGATAGATGATGATATGACTATTTCTAGCCTTCACGATCCAGATCTAGATATTATTCAGGTAAGGAGTTTACTTGAGTTGCCTACTGATTTTCATTTATGGATTGGATGTTGGGGTGCTTATCTTAGTACTAGGGATGATATGACACCATTAGATGAGAGTTGGGATGGACATGGCATGGAGTTTGCATTGATTGATAGCAGGGGAGATCATGAATACATTTGGGATCCAGGTGGATTGATTGGTTTATCATTCAGCGATTGCTTGAGGGCAAGCAATTTTAGGAGGGGCGGATTGTCATGTCCCCTTTTTAGTTGACATGTTCTGAGTTCATGGTTAGCCTATTATGCAATCCTCATAGGCTGATAGGATGGTTAGAGGGTCTTGATGGAAATTGGCTTGGTTTCGTTTAGCAGAATTTTTCCAGTTGGCTTTCGTTCAGGCTCTTTCAGACATGAATTAAGGGAGATATTAATATTTGATTGATTTAATCAAATATTAATTATTTGGTCTAATTTTAATTAATTATTAATTATTAAAATTATTTGGTCTAATTTTAAGACCCTAATTCTAATTTAAGAATTGGTCTAATTTGAAGACCCTAGTTCTAATTTAAAAAGCCCTAAGTCTAATTTAAGGAAATCTAAATTTAGCAAGCACACCTTTGGAGGGTATAAGGGTTTCTCATTGGAGAGAGTTTGGATTATGCATTGATTATTGATTTTTGATATTAAAGAATTTTTTTGTGAAGACTGAGCCAAGGGTTCCAGGATTCCATCTGCATTGGAGAACGTCCACTCTTCAGTGTGTGTGATTCAGAGGCTGTGAAATATCAACTGATCTATTGCCAAATTGAGAGATATCTTCATACAAAAGTTATCACAGAGGTTTACAGATTTGAGAGGTAATTTCATACAAAAGTTGTCACAGAGCTTTTCAGGTATTTATTTTATAAGGTTTTTGATTCAATAAATTATACAGATAGAGATCTTATGTATTAGAGCCATATATCTTCAGATCAGGGGTTGAAAACAGATAGGTTGTGCTTTATTGGTGGCCGTACGAAGTTTGTACAGGTCTGTATAGATCCACGCAGATACCAACCTCAGCAGACAGAGATCCCTAGTGATCAACATCGGTCGACTGAAGACCGACGTCGGTAGTATATCGACCGATGCTGGCGACTGTGTGTTTGACATAGCAGGATGAGACATACCAGATCCAGATTTATTTCCCAGATTTGTAGAATACTTAAGCTATTAAGGCCATATTTTCAATATTCATTATATACCTGACAAAGGTCCTCTATTGTAAGCATATGAGCAAATAAATAAGATATTATATTGTGATTTATTTATCTATTTGAAAATATTTTGCATAAATATAGATAAGCAATTCAGAGCTTTTGTTTTGGTATCCGAAGGGATATTACAGCTAAGACCAGGCTAGGATGACATTAAATGACATAAAATAACTTATAATACACCCCATGACAATATATTAGACCCCATATAAACCTATAATTACCAATTTTTTAGCTATATGGGTCTCAATTTTACCTATAGGGTCAAATTTGGTCAATAGTTTCTTGTTGGGATTATTTTTCTCCTTTTCAGAGACTTGTGAAACTTTATTCACATTAAGAGGCATGATTTTATTTTTACTTTGTATCTTTGGTCTTATAAATAATTTTATACATTATTTATATATGTGCCCAAAGTTAATACAATTATAACATATTACATTTGTATCTAACAAGGGTGTAAATGAAAATTTGCTTACAAAGTTTGTTCTCCTTTTAAATACAACTCTACATTCACTAGCCTTATGACTAGACTAATTAAAGATATAATAATAACCATATAAATATGAGGAATACCTTGTAATTATAGGGAATCTGACCTATTATATTCTTTAAAGGAAAAAATGACACCTATATACCTTATGAACCGCTCCACTTCCATGTATGACTCCTAGAGCCCAATAAATGACCCAAAATAAAAATTGACTAATATGGCTAAGACCAAGGCTAGTATGACATTAAATGACATAAA